>LUCH01001602.1:0-104140 GCA_013368495.1 Paragonimus heterotremus
TAAATGAAAAACTCGCTATTTGGCTTTCTGCATTGGCGCTTGGTGTCCAAGGTATATCCATGCCTCTTGGCGGAATGGCAGCGGAAAAACTGGGCTTCCGCGTCGTTGTTGGAGCTAGTTGTTTACTTGTTAGGTGAGTATTTTGTTTGGTAGTGATCCATATGGATTGATTCCGTGCAGGGTTCTTATAAGAATATATTTTAACCACTGTTATATTATAATATAACACTTAATTTAATAGTTATTAAATTAAGTGTAGGTCTGAAAATTGCGCTGGACGTTTTGTCGTTTTCAGTTTGCTGTGTTTCCCAAATGAAGTTGCATAGTTCGCTTTCTATTTTGGAGGAAAATGTGTTCGTTTGATATGTTTTTTTGTATCATATAGATCACGATGTTGTTTGAGGTGCCTGCACCTCAGTTTGATTTTGGTGGTGGATTCTTTAGAATGCAATTTTAACGTATTTGATCTGGTTATTGGTAAAATTTCACCGGTCAAATGGGTAACATCGATTCCGATGTCAAATTAATATTTGCAATACCGGAAAGCGATTTTTTTCACCTTTGTTTCATGTCATTTACTAGCTCTGGTCGAATTATGCAGAACGTAATGTTTTTGGTTGCTTTCAGCACATAAACGTGGTAAAAGAGATAGACACTAGGTTGCATATACAATGTGTTTTATATCCAAGTTTACTTATCAGATGTACAACCTCCGTGAGCTGTAAAACTGCAGCATTCGTCAACACACCCTCCCAGGTAGTATAGCGAATATTGTGAACTGTGAGGAGCTGTCTAAGTGGTTGAAACTAATTGTTGCATTTTTAATTCTCCACTCGTGGTCAGGAAATTAGTTCATGATTCACCAGTCTACTGCGTACCACTGTTTCCTATGCCAGTATATTAAATGAGGGTTCGTTTAGCACCCCTCATGGAACCATGTGTGGGTAATAAGCAGGCGGAAGTGCGGGACTGAAATCGGCCTTAAAAGTTACGTTTGTTAGCCTATATGATTTGTATACACAAATTTTAATGTCGTTTGATGTTTATTAATTGGCTGATCGAACTGAAAGGTGTATTTTCTTTTTTTTTGCTCGTACGGTGAATCAGTGGAGGCGTTTTGTTGACGTACATAACTGTTCAAAAATCCTTCATTGGAGTGATTATAACCTACTCACTGATGAAAGGAGCAGGACTTGGTTTCGGTTATTCTGTGGTGTTGGCGGTAGCAACAACGGTGAGTTTGTGCTCGTTTTTGTAGGTATTTTATATTACCTTCTTTTCATTAATGTCCTTTCAGCATGGTGTACTGAATCAGTGTTATTTTCATTTTTTGTTCAAGCCTTAAACGCCAATTAGACATTCTTCGAGATGCTAGTCTGTCAGATGAATGTATGCATAAATGGATAACTGTGCATGGATGCACGGATAGACATATTCACCACAGAAGATATAGAATGCACCATTGTTTTGTAGACAACGGCTAGTGTATCGTGGAATACTTACCTTAGTGTTCAACTAACTGAACTGATCCTAAGTCATAATGATTGTCAGGGGTTTCTAAGTCCACCTTTATATAGGTTAGTAAAGGATGGTGCTAAACTGACTGCGACAAAACGGTATGACGATTTTACGTGCATGCGTTGTTTCCATCCTTTGGACACGCACTCCACAGTCGTCTCATGGGTAAAATGTAAGCAATCAGTATGTAATATAAACGTGCCTTCTGATAAGCATTTAACTAGCCCAAATGTGAGTATATCATTAGTTGTTGGGAGGTCCAGTTGCTGATAGGCTGTTGGTCACATTTTAAAAGATAAAACCAATGACCTCGGTGGTTTTTTGCACAAATACAGTGGGTCATAATTCCCTGATATGTGCAAATTGAACCCAGGCACTAAATGTAAATATAGATCAAAGTTTTCCTTTTTTTGCCGGTCGTCGTTCTCACACAATATTGAACAACATAGACACCCAGCGTCAGCTACTGGAGTTCATACATCTTCCAGTGAACATACAAGCAGTCCCATATGAGGTCCTCCATAGAAAACGATTTTGAACTACGGATGGTTACAGAGTCATAAGTTTCACATTTGGTTTTCATAGAGGATTGTGGATTCACAGAAAACTTCAGATCTAATCCAGTGTCACTCATTTTTCAGTATTACGGTCAACGCTTCTGACGATGAGAATTGACCAGACTTAATTATGTGAATAGAAATTCCCTCGATCATTTAGAGGTTTATGTTTTTTGGGGTTAACGGTCCCCATTAACCAATGGTGTGTGACAAATGGCTTGCTGGAACGTGACCTGGCATTGTGTTTGGTTATCTGTCTTAAGGACAGTATGTAACCTGTAAACCAACCTCAAAACCGTTGCCTGGTTTGTAAATACCCAAAGTGCACGCCTGTTAACTTTTGATAGGTCCTCAATTTTCTCGGTGTTCAATGTTTTCTAGCCCCTCATACGATGACCTGGCTCACAGGGCTGAGTATAGGGACATCCTTTTGACCGGTGGTTATTCCCACTCATGTTAGTTGGCAAAGCCACGTTACTTATCTATATGGATCTCTGCATACGTAGGCACCCATTTTCATAGTCTGCTCTGATAATATTTTCCAAGTTCCTGTAAGCAGTATGGTTCTGTAGGATTTTTCCTTAAGATTCGTAAAATTGGAGAACCCGGCGAGCAGCTTTAGGATTCATTTGATTATTCGGTCGAGAAACAGAACTACATCTTAACATCTGGCATGTTGCGCGCTAAACGAATGAGAGAATTCCGTGCAAAAGGAGCTCGCATACCCGAAGTGCTTCAAGGCAAGCATACATTAGCTGGTATGGAGTTTCCGGATCCGATCGCGTCGTCTTAGTGGATTACTGTCATTGTGTAGATACTCAATATATTTTATTTTTTGTCTTATTAAGTACTTATGTGCTTCCTTTTAGAGTTAGATAAAGCGTCCAACCACCTAATCCGTAGGTAACTTCTATGAAACGGTTAGTACATGGTTAATGTCCGAGAACTTCAACAAATTCATGGATAAACTTTCTGATACGTTATAAGTGGCTATCTTTCTAAGCATCCACAATCGCTTCAGGAGATGTTTTAGTGACGTAATATCTGTTATTATTCATTGCAATAAAGTTGCATACTACTAATAAAAGAATGTAACAAAAGGTTATTCGTGCACTGAAGCTTTGCAGAGCTGTCCCTTGAAGTATGCAGCCCCGTTATTTAATGAACTACTTGGATATTCAATTTGTATCGGTGTTGTTTTTGGCTTCACATTCCAACTTAGCTTATGACGATTCTTTACGACAGTTTCAAGGGGTCTTTGAGTACCCGACCACTGGTGACATTCTTCAGTGTGTCGCTTTACCCGAAAAATCGCAGTTTGCCCTTCTTCGGCATGTCATATGCTGAATGAGATCAGATTTCGAAGCAACGTATATATTTCCTCTTTCAATGGTAAACGTCCAAAGAATGTTTATCTCGCAAGATGAAAAATGATGCCAATTTTCGGCGCAAGTTGTCGACTATGCGGTAAAGTGATCTTGTATTCAGCAACTTGTTTTACTAAGAAGATTAGCACTCATGTCTTCGTGAAACGCCCTTCCTCACGATACAAAAGTCATTATTTCTTAGGGCAGCCCTCATTTGTTTCCTTTGTGTCTCTCATCATCGTCTTTTGCGAGTGGAAGACTCCAAGAAGCCTAGGGCACGTCGTCTTACAATTAACCTATATGACGTACTTAAAATTTTCATTGAGTATCGGCAGTTAATTCTCATTGGTGGTCAACTCTTATGACGCTGACTCAAAGGGGTGATGTGTTCGCGTTTCTCAGCATGTACCAGAGAAGAAACTTTAACTAAACCACCATGATTTTACTAGCGACGGACGCATTTTTCTATGAGGGACTCCAGCCAGTTTCTTTTCTCAACATATGAACTTACCCAGTAGTTCAACAGGTGTAGTGAAGCTTCTAACTGTTGAGGATCAAACTGATACTGTTTAGGCTGACGTTTGATGTGTTCATGAAACCCCAGCGCTTTTCTTCATATTCCGGATGCTCGAACAAATACCACGTGGTGTAATGGGACAAAACCTTTCCATTTCGGTCACATCAGTGTGACAGTCTGTCTAAGTATGATGGCATACATGTCCCTGTTTTGGTCTCTCAAAGACACAAAAACATATCGTCCATGCACACAATATGTCCATGCAAGTTTGTGGATGATAATATTGTACATGTCTGTCTAGTGGAGGGGTCACCGCTCAGATCTAACTTGAAGCTTATAAATGGTTCAACCTTAAGAAGCCGCTCCGCGAATCTACAGCTTAGAGGATTCGCTAGCTCTAGAGAGCCTGATGGTTAATTTATCAGCCGTCAGTAGTGGAAGTTTCTCGAACAAAATTTATTGTTTTGACGTTCGAAGATACATACGAACTTCAACATCCTTTTTAACTCTGCCGTCAACAAATGGACCTGTTTTGCCAGTCGGGCTTCATCAGGCTTTTCTCAACCGTATGCAGTAGGGCGATCTTGATAACCTCCTTTTTGGCAAAGGGTACTTGTTTGACTGAGATACAGAAGACTATACAGCACTGCACTGTAGGTTGGAATCATTCCAAATTGATCATGAGAAGACTTTGGAAACAACGATTTCAGGTTCTCGGCGTTGGTTAAAACACTTAGCTTACGTGGGATGCTAATTAAACGTGCCATGACGTCGGGACCAAAAAGCGACGTCTGGTTCACGTGTTAGAATTACGCTATGTAAAGAACTGAATCAATTCCCGGACTGGAACAGTGCCAATGCTGGATAACACAGTAAAGGGAAAACTGAGTGACAGACGATTATGTATGCTTAAAGTGTGCCGTACAAGTGACAGACAAACTAACCAAAAACACCATGAGCAAGCGACCAAAGGCACAAGTAATCTCAGCTCGTGGAACAAACAGGAAAAGGGATACAGTTGCGCAACTAGTCAAATTTGTAATGATCAGAACCAGTGACAAAGTACGACTGTTTCAGATACTGCAACTTTTGTTGTCCATCGCCTTTCGGAATTGGCTTTACATCGATAGAACCCACAATATGCACACAATCGTTCGAATAACTGTTGGAAGTGTATGAAAACGATCGAAGTGAAAACCAACTTAAAACGTTCACACAAACGTTGCTGCCTCGCCAGTGATATTGTAAAGTGATTCCCAACACCACTAAAAGAGCAGCCCAGTTTGTGGCAAAAGGAGTTGCTTATACCATTTGACAACATATTTCAACGTCTTTTTGGTGTGGACTTCTTCCACAGCGGTAAGATGGTTGAGTAATATTAACCATTTTGCACAAAAAATTAACCTCATGTGCATGATCAACATCAGATGCTACAATACGGGTGAAGTCTAAATGTTTCAGTCATTTTATTTGCTTATAACCATACCACACACCGGTTCCCCGCCTGATTTAGTGGGGGTGGCTTGATAGCAATCTAACGGCACTTCTATCAAATACCACAGTAGAGATCCTTTAGGTTAGAATTGTTCTTCAACTTTCATTGAGGATAAGCATGTAATTACCGGTGTGATACTCAGAATAATCTGCACACAGAAGAGTTCAGTTGGTTACTTGATGCTTGAATAGAACAACACTGTGTTCAGTGACAAATATGTCCACTTGGAAGCCCAAACGTTTGTCCAAGGCAATGGAGGTATCCCTTCACAAGGACTTCGTTTTGAGAAGTGAGGTGGTAGAACAATACACTAGTTTCCAGGATAAGAATGATGCCGATGAAATTTATCTTCACGTTCCTCGTTGAACTGTGTCTCTGAATTAAAGATAACGAGTATTTGCAAGTACTTGTTAGAAGTGGTCGCATGAAGAACAAGAGGTTTCAGAGCGGCATCCATCCAATTTGGTTCTGGCTTACCGGAGGAATCTTTCATTATGCGGACTGGAATCGCGACTTCAAAATGTTGTCTGCAACTAAGGCAAAAAATTAGAGGAGCGCAGAAACGTGTGTTTCGCTTGTACCTCATGTGCAAGCGTTTGCAGTCGCAAAGCATGACTATAATTTGGCTCAACTTTGTTTGTCGACAGATGCATACATAAGGCACTAATCGACGCAGAATAGCTGTAGTGAGCTACTTGAGCTGGGATCCATTATAATGGAAAATTTTCTCAGTTTGTTATAAGGTTGTTCGAGAAAAATAGCTTGTGTCGTGCGTAATCGATGGTAAAGATACAGCAGCTAAGCTTCTCTGGAGCGTACAGGTACAAGTGAACAGTCATTCCGAGATTTTTTTCAGTTTGAACACGCTACTGAATGACAAAACAAGGGTGGATGACGATATTTCTATAATCAGTGCACTTTCATGTAGCTTGCGTCATTTTTCTTCATTTTGGAAGGTTTTGTTGCTTTGTGTGTTTGACTTATAATTTTCCGATTTTCCTGTTGTCATTAAGCAGAGTACCTGAAAGAGCTATTCCCATACGAAGCAGTTAGACCACTGCACCTTACTTTGTGAATGCTGTGTGGCAAGTGTTGTGGGAAACGGCCATTCAGTGCTGTCATGTGGTCCAAGTGTGTTAGGGTGAGTTACTTTGAAAATCGTTATCTACTGGTTACGGTTAAAAGTGGTCATAAAGGACCTTCTGGACTGTATTGATATACGCAGGTTTTGGTTAACCCACGCTGCCCTTGTCACGGTTACAATGAAGCTCGGCAACGCTGAGATGATTTTGCGCTGATATACGTTAAACTGGCCTTCATAAATGCGTCATGCATTATTCCCTCGAATGAAACCATGCGTACATTTGTAGGGACCTTTGGGAACGAACACTGTAGCTTTGTTCTGGAGTATGCGTAACGCAGGATGGGTTCTTGCGAAATGCAAGCTGTTTGACCTGAGTGGCTTTGCATAAGAAGTTAACGGTGATGGTGGAAAAATAGCCCCGCAGGTGAATTGAGCGGTTTACCCCATTGAAATCGTTGGTAACGCCTCCATCTAACGGGTCACATCGACCATATATTGTAGACTTTCCACCGTCTCGTTTTTAGTGGGGACTTAACTGTTTAGAGCTTACGATGACTGCCAGGTGAATTTCATTTTTCCAGAGGCGGCCACTTCCAAAATAAAGGTCGTGGTCAATCATCATCATTGTGAACCAGCCATGTGCTGCTACTCTTCGGTCGACAAAGATGTACGTTACGGTCCTAGAGCAGACGTGTACTGAGATGACCTCTAACCATCGCACAAAACAGCAAGTCATTGAGAGTAAGTTGGTCAGGCAGCTAGAATGTGACAGGGGATCAACGGTATCTACGCAAGCATATACAAGGCAAGATGTGATTGATTGATAATGGCCAGTCGGCACTACCTGTGGCTTTTCGATACGCTATATGGGGTCGTACCAAGCTTCAATCATCCTTTTCCGTCCCAGGTCAAACGCGCCTATTTGAGATGAGTTTGACCGTGATTCGGCTGCCAGAATAGACAGTGTCGTCAGGCATGTCCAATACACGTCGTCAAAACGCACTCGTCACACCTAGGGGCAGGTTTTCGGCGGAAGCTTTGCTTGGTGTTTTGCTCAAGCTTGTCGGTAAATGTGGATTTGCGATGTGTGAAGATGACTGCAGGAATTACACGTGGACTCAGGGTTCTGAACGCTTTGCGTTGGTCACGGTGGTTAAGTCTATCAGATCGCAACTGACCAGTACTAGTACTCGTGAGGTGACGTCTTCCTTGTGTTGTTACTGTCAGAGGTATGACATGCGTCTGCTGTGAACTGTTGTACAAAGCTTAGTTGTCGCAGTCCATTCAACGAGCGCTCATACGATCAATAGCGAACGACTTAAATATATGGCTTATCAAATCACTGACAGTGTCAATTGTTGTTGAGGTTTATGACTTTTGTACTTGTATTTGGACATGAAAATGCTTGCGGGGTGATCACTGCCTGAAGTTGTGTGACAGCGAGTATGACCATAAAGGACGCGCATTATATGCTCAGGCATGGTGTGTGTGATCATTCACAAAGTCAGTCAGACCTGTCTCAGATATTTGTGTAACTTACTTCCGCTCAGCGCAGAGTGTCTCGGCGGACTGCAATAGGTTCGCGTACCGGTTTGCATGTATAATGTATATAACATACATACACGTAGGCGTAGCATGTATGTTTGTATATCTGGACAAACATCAATCCGGCATTTTATTCATTAAGGTAGGCTCCTCTCGTGTGTGATATCAGCCACCTGTTTCATAGCGCACAGAAATAATCTCTGACAGCCCACTGTCCCCAAGCTCAGTTGTGCTTAAGATTTGTGATACACATTACTTATGCCGAAGTCATATGCGCTTGGTGATGGTATTTCTAGCTGATCGTTCAACTTAATCGAGCTATACAGCCTCAACGTTTTTTCTATGTCGTGAAGTGAGTGTGTAGCGTTAGTGTAATGAAACATCATGCTTAAATAGATTGCGCAATCCTTAGTGGACTTATAGCTGAGCGAACCTGTCCAAAGGACCGCTTTCCATAAAAGGGCGGAATCGTCTAGATAGGTTATCTTCTCACATTGCACTACTTATGCTATAAAAATACTGTCGATTAATAAGGTACTATGTAAAGAAGCACCACTATCAAAAATGTGTACAAGCGAGGAGGATGTGTGGAAATCAACTGGGCTTACCACTCTAATACATACGTGCGCTAAGTCGTTATTCTCAGGAATTTGCTAGCCGAAAACAGACGTGGCAAAAATGCAAAGAGACCGGGTGTTTATTTTTCGTAGATATACTGCTGGCCTTGTATAACGTCAAACAACACCGACGTATGAATACATCTGAGGAGATTACGGCGCTACCTCCTGAGATGTCTGTGGCGTCATTGACTTACGTCAGCATACAAGCATACAGATGAACAGACGCTGTCACATGATTTAACTTAACTGCACACTAATCTCCAATCACCAGTGTACGAGGGAAACTAGTTTTTTCTGCGGTATTTGACATAGGATACAGCCAGTGGATCGGGGCCATCGTGGGTTATCACGACTTCTAGTTTTTAAGAGCAACTTTATACTGGTTTGTAGGTTTATTTACAAATTGCTATCAGCAACTAGGAAGTCTCAAAATGATCCCAAAAATTAATGTGTACTATAAGTCTTCTTGAGATGTTCCAGCGAAGGCAATAAGACTCTCACCACCACCTTTCCAGATAAACAGTTCATATGTGATCTCACCAAGCGCTAATGCAATAAGAACATGATAGTTTTTTTAAATAGAACATATGTTCCCAACAGTATATGAAAATATAAGTATTTAATTTCAGCTTAATCTGTGCTCACAAGAAACAACCCGAGTACGTAAAGAAATGGCACACCATGGAACACTATTTAGTGTACGAAACTGAAAGCCACGTCGATCGACAAATGTTCCACACCTTTGTTTGCTTTAGGCAGCAGACAACCTTGGTGGTTGAAATAACACCAGAGTCGTTAAAATGGTGTCAACAGTTGAGTCATATCAAGGCCGTTACCTTACGTATACTCAAAAGTATGTGCACAGAACGAACGGACGAAAATACATGGGTTCAGGAGAGCCACGTGATTCTAGATAGATACGAAGTGCTTCTTCGTAGGTGAACAGTTGCAGTGCGACAAACTTGTTACACTGAATAACTTTTAATGTAACAAGGATGTTTTCAGAGTTAGAGTTGTGTTTTCTGTTACATGTTTGCGGGAAATTCACCCCAAAAGAAAACATTTTGAAGCAGTCTGTAATTGAATCGATTTTCCTCGGCACATTTAACACCATATGGTGAGTATAAACATTCACGTTTCGTTGCCACTCCAGTTAAAATGTGACCTATATAAGTATGTGGAGATACTACTGGTATAAACTTCGATGAGATAAGATAGTTTTTCACGAAAATGCCGATGACGTTCATTCACTGATGGATGTGGGCACATTTTCAATGATTGTCGAATAGGTTGCTTATTCTAGAGAATGAAAAAGTCCGACCACACAGCAAGTACGCGAACCTTCTGTGGATTCGATAGACGCATTAAAAGAAGAATGAGATCATTCGAACCCAACCAATCCTTGATTACTTCATCAGGTACATGTCAAAAGGTTGCACTGGGGTTCTGAATTAAAAGTAAATAACTACGCCTTACTAACTCCCACTAAATGAGGACACACCCTAGTGTCTTATGGCTTTGTCGGGGCTGTTTTTTTTTCGATTGTACGCATTAACTCCCTGAAAACAAACACTTTACCTAGCTTTTTCTTATCGTTAGCTGCGTTGTATTCCAGCGACTGTAAACGGAAAATTAGCAATCTACGAGGTAGTTTATCGTACACACATAAACAGTAGTGAGCAGCTTAAAAGTTTTCCGTATGCCGACTCGATCTGTTACAAAGACGTTCATTTGTCACACGGCTAGCTATTTTTCCATATGCTCTGGAAGGTGCATTGTAGATACCATAAAGACATGAAAATAGTTTTTAACCAACTGTCTTTTCACCCCTAGTGAAGAAGAATGTACATAGTTCTCCCCCAACACATGTGCCTAACGATTTTTCCATGATAGAGCTGCACTCCGCTTTTAGCATATATCTGCCAGATCGAATGCTACTAGTTTTTAAATTATGTCACACGTTGCCAACAGTCTTACAGTATTGATTTCGATCTTTCCTGGGATGTATAATAGCAAACGTGAAGAGTGGAAAGAAGAACGCAAAATAGACTGACGCTCAGTCAGTGGTTTTGACCGTAAGCTTGTTGAACTTCGAAGTGGTGCGATACCTCTAATACCGGTGCCCGCAAATCGTTGTTGACGTTCAGTAGTCACTTACTTGAATGCTATTGTTTAAGACGTTGCTTTGTTTTTCGTCTTCTTGATTTTACCCGTACCGTTTCTAAAATGAACGTTCTCTTGTGTACGTTCTTCCTACTTTTCTCCCTTAATTCTGCTCGACATAATCAAGTGAACGTTAAAGGCTTCATGTTGTAAGATTCCGACGAATGTTATTATTTTGCTGAGTAAAGATCAGAGCACAACAATTGAATGAATACAACATTAACCACTTCACAATTTGTACAATAATGAATAGCTGGCTGACGACAATGAATCACTTTCTGTGTGCTTTTCCTGCTTGAAATGGGTAACACCAGGCTCGTGTCGGACCATTGGTAACAAAGGCTTGCTAGTTATCTCCTCCGTCCACTGCATAATTGGTCGATTTTAATCACAGATTTACTCGCCGAGCGTGAGACTTGACTACTGGTAGAAGTCATGGAAATAAAAGGCGCTTTTAGTTTTGATAACACTGTCAGACTGTTCACGTGTATCCGTACTACTGATCCACGACATCCATCTGTCAGAGAAGCCATTGACAAGACAGATCCGTAATAAGTCCAAAAGGTTAGAATGCTGGGCGGAGCACCTTGAGTACCAACTTGATTGGTCTCATGCTTCTACTGAATTATCGTCAACAACTTGCAGTAGAACCACTCACCAAGATTGAGTTTGGCAATTACGTTTTGGCTCCCAACCGCCGTATGGTTGCTGGTTCAGATGACTTCGTGCCAACACTTTTTAAGGAAGGTAGGGGAACACCAGATGTTTCAACTGTTGTGAACAACGGAGAACACCACTTTCTGCTCGGATCATTCGATAATAGTTCCCCTATTCAACAAAGAAATCGGCATCTCCAGCGCACACCACAGGGGAATTATATCGACCTCTGGCATTACTAGAGGGAGGCGCTATACGTACAGTCGACCAACAGTTGCTGTCTTTCTCTGGCATAATGGCACGTTCAATTCAGTCAATCGATATACACTTTTAGAGTCATTTAAACGCAGATTTGTACTGGCTACGTATGTGAACATACTATCTGCACAGACTGTGATCTACTGTGAACTATCCAACAGCTTCATCACCAAGAACGGCATATGTCAAGGCTGTCTGATGTAACCGTTATTTTTTGGTCTCGATATTGACGAAATACTAATGAACTGCCTGTAATACCTCTCTGATATTTACAGGTCGCGTGTATGCGGCGAGTGAGGATGATGTGTTATTTTATGGCCGCAAAACGTGATCACCCAAAGCAGAAAACGTGAATTGTAGTCATATGTTTAACCATCTGCGTTTGGCAGTTCACATCAGGTGCCACCAGCGGGTAGACAACGAAGAGATTAAAAAACGTGTATTTGGGATTGGTTGTCAAGCGAGTTGTTTTTCTCCAACCAGACTTAAATAATTCGGTCATGCACTAAGGATGCTAGTCAGTTGTCCAACACAGTGAGCACTATTTGTCGACCCTGTGGCCGACTAACGTGAGGTGCGGAGTGGGCAGATGATGATCTAGCGTAGAGAAATGAAGTGGTTAATGAAGGTGTTGGCCACCATAGGTCAAGTTCCTTCCGCGGTCTGGGGTCCTCATGACTCATCTGGTAGGTGACTGGGGACCTCACGTAAGACGGTGGCTAATCGGGCTCAGTGACGTAATTGTTGTCTTGTTTGGCCGAATTGTGTGTGAAGTAAACGTATTTAGTAACCCAGAGCATTGAAAATCGTGGGAAAGCTGATGATGATGACGCCTTACTTTCACCCACAGCTCGGTTGTTTATTTTACCAGGTGTAAGCACCTGATGTTGAATGTCTGGATATAGACAAAGCCATTTCTAGTAGTTCAGTTTCCTAACCCCTATTTCTTTCTTCTTAGTTAAAACCCACTTTTCCCATGGTTGTATGGCAGTTAGAAATGGACGAGAACTGCTTGTGTGTTGCTGTCCACGATGATGATGATAATGATAGTGATGATGAATACTTGTAGTCTGTCCTGTTGAGCTTAAGGCACTGTGTACATGTACACATGTAAAGCACACACAACGCGGGAAACCAATAACCTAACAAGAAATCCATTGGTACAGGAACCGGTAGTAGGTGTTTGGTTGTGTTGCTTCTCCGCATGTCCCACACTGTTGAATTTTGATTCAAGATTAGCAGATCCATCTGTTTACGTTCCATGTATGAACGCAAGGAAAGAGTTAATGAACGGATTTGTGATTTGGCTGCGTTTGCTAATTTTTCATTTCACTTCGTAATATAATTGAATCAAGTTTACAATACATATTAAAGGTTGCGAATCATCGTTGGTCGTTACAAGCATTTCTGTTCATCCCATCGAACTGCTTGACTTGAAGTCAACCAAAATGTTTTACTGTGCTAACGATTAACACACTTTTCAGTTCTACCAGTATTATTTATCATGATCAACTCTATATTTGTTTGTCAGATCAGGAATTTATTTTTTGTTTGGTGTGGTTTCAGGTGTATGTATAATATTCACATATATTCGAGTGTTTGTGTGTACCTTTTTTCTATACTTTAGTGGTTTCCAGCAAGACGAGGACTTGTAGTTGGAATGATTGTTGGAGGTTTTGGTCTTGGTGCCCTGATTTTCACACCAATACAGACAGCCTATATCAATCCGGAAAACATAAAGGTGAATAATAAAACAAGGTAAATACGGTTGTATTCCTTTGGATTCATTGTCAGTATCGTTAGTTACCGTCTTTCATATAATTTGAAAAATGTACAGATGATTCCAGTTTAATCATTTTTTTAAATTTTAGTACCCGTCAGTAAAACTCATGTAACTGACACGTTGTTTTTTGTCCTTTTTCTGGAATCTCCGATATACGTCGGACTGTTAGCATCATTTGAACAATTGTGTGCTTGGACAGTGTTCGGGACAAATAGACTTCAATACATTGGTTAGGGAAGCTCGACTATACACGACTGCCGCACCTTTGCATTTTCTCTTAGGGTGGCTAAAAGTGCAACCGATGGATAGCCGATTTGTTTTGACTTGAGGGCGGAAAAAACTAGCAAGCTTATTCTTTGTTGACTCTAATTGATCTCCTGATTCGGGCCTGAAAGATGCTAACTGTTGTTAGGTAGAAACGCTGCAAACTTTGATCAGTGGTGGATTTCTGTTCTGCCGGTTGTGTGATAATCACTTGATACCCTCACACATTTGTGCAAGTATTTTCTGTAATTGAAAAATACCAAAGCAACCAACAAAGTCCTCAGAAGATTGCCCGTGCTATAAAACCGGCGATTTGTTTTTTTCCCTTCGTTTTTATCATGTTGTGGCTGATTCATTGCAAAGCAAGGCGTGGCGACTACAGATTTGGAATTGTTCGTGATGTACATTGTTTTTGTTTTTTTTTCTCGTTAAAGACAAATGACAGATGAGACTGTTCTCAATCGAGTTCCGTCGGCATTTTTAATGCTTGGAGGAATACTTCTCAGTCTTCAAGTAATTGGATTCATCTTACTTCGTCCCAAGCCCGTATCGGTAGGTTCAAATTTATGCGATTATTAATTACACCGTTCATCAAATAAGATTTGCTAGATTTCACTTGTCACACTTTCTTTGTCAATTCTGTCATACTGCTTACGTTTTGCTTCTACTTATGACGAATACTTTTTACTGGTATTAACTTTGTTGGTGCCGCGCTGTTGTTTTTCTAGTAAAGAACCATGGCTATGTGGAAGTGAATGCTCTGTCATGCTAATCCCGCTTGATTGAGTTCATGTTTGAACAAGCAATACCAGTAAACGTCGGAATGCATTCATTGCTGATTTGCAGTGGTTGCCGTAACTGCCAGAAGTTTCGGCAAATATGACACTACTGCTGGTGACTTTCATTAAACGTATGCACAGAGAAAACTGTCATACATGGGCACCACATTCGGTATATATTGTTACTTTTAGATTTGTTTTTTGCAGTTAATTAAGTGTCCCGTTTTTTGTTCCAAATTGATCATTTCTGGTTTCGTGGCGTTCTTATTACTGCTTCAAAAGAGCGGCTGATTTTGTTCTGTATATATGATATGTGTAAGATTATGTATATACATATGGTCTGCACACTGTTGCTAAAGCTTTCAGTCGTTTATGGTTTGTTTCTAATTGTTAGTTGATCATGTATAACAAAGAAGCATATGTTGCGATAAGTCAACATTTCGTTTACTCTCATCATCGGCAAACCATGTACATCAGACAAACAGGGACAGACAGTCAGTGAACATGCATATATTTACAATGTATTGTGTAATGGTCAGGAGACAAATTACAATGTGAATTCATTTCGCACACTCTCGTCAGTCGTAGACGTGTGACTCGTATGAAAACAAAACCAAACAAGACTTAAATGAAACGGTCAAAAGTACAAATTAGGCTGGATCGTGATTGGCACTCACGGTCAAACCCACGGTAAACAAAGGTAGAAAGTCAGTTGTTTTTGTGCACATATGACCGGCTGTTGACGGCTGGTCAACAAAGCCTCAATATACTTGAGAAGTTGTTAGTTGTGAGTGTTCATCAAGATCTTAAACGAAGATGCGGTGTTGACACTGTGACCTGTAGTCGATAAGTGCCTTGCAACGGATGGAGCGGCGTTTCCTCCTCGCTGAGTGTCATTCATTGGAGAGTTAGACATCGCAACTCTCAATCAGTTTGGGATGTGCTCCTTGGCCCTGGTTTCAAGCATCCTTTCTGTTCTACCAATGTATGTGCTTCCGCAACTGCAGGAAAACTGATAGATACAATGACTGGTAGAAAACATAGGGGTTTGCTTTTTGACCGGGGGTAGAGGTAACCTAGTGGTTTGTGATAGCATGACGAGCTTCGCTGCATTATACACCCGTTTTAGCGCGGCGCCGATCATCTTACCAAAGGTATTGAACAGACTATTTCCTTTGAAGAGGAGTTTGATGTAAACATCTTTTTTGGGGACGTTCAAAGTTGTATTTTTCGCAGGAGTAACTTTGCTCCGCTTCTGAATGAAACGTTCGGGGAAATTGTTAGCACGAAGCGTTTCATACAACACTGTTTGCTCGGCTCGTAATCTGTCTTGGGAGCATATTTCTGATGCTCCGTAAAACAGTGTGTAATGAACATCGCGGCAACTCGATGGGTTGCTTCAGCCGCTTTCGCGATCACAGAGCTCGCTGGTGAGTTCATATCGAAATAACTTCACTAAACAAGAGTAACTTTGGGTTCCGATTAATTAATAAAATTTTGTATGAGTTAAATTGGTCATCTTGGTGACTTTCTGTCTTGAGGTATCTAACAATCGATAATACAATATTTCGAGTTGTGAATTCATCAATTTGAAGTTGTTCCACCATCAGTTTTAATCATTTCATTATCTGTCTCTCTTTCTCCGATGTACATAGTCTGGATGTCCAAGCTTCCGGCTGATGAGATTAAGCGAAATATTAACCTATTGTATCGTGTATTCTTTTCTGTCTAGTGAAAATACTCTATTTTGAGTGTGAGTAAGAACGACACGCATTAATGTAGTCTGGTGGATTACGTGATCAGCTCAGTGAGCACAACTTCAAACATGCCCCGTGTACAAATATATGTGTATGGCAACATTCCGTCGTCGAAATTAGATAGATAACAGATGATGGAATTCAGTTGCTTGAGTGTTGTGTTCGTTTCCTTGAGTCGAGCGGTGAACGCCGTAGAGAAGCTAACCGTCTCATAATTGCCATCCCAATGTTCTCGTCTGTAAATTGGTCGTTTCCTTTCTTATTGAAAGCAATCTTGGTGTTCAATGTTTGGGTTTAAACAGCAATCTTGTAAATTTAATTCCATAACTATTTTCTATTTATCTCTAAGCTAAGGATATTTTACTCAGGATTTCATGACTGTGCTAATAACCGATCAGTTGTTGCCAACGAGGATGAGTTAAACATGAGATATCATATGAACAGTTCGTTAGCAAATCTGGAGAAGATGCAGAATACACACTTGTGAATATGCAGAGGAATAGTTGAAACTATGTGGATTGTACCCTAATAAAATGTTGTATGTTGCAAACACGCTGTGATTTTCGAATTTCCTGCATATCCTCAATTTTCAGACTACTGAATTAGGAGATAAAAAAGTGGAAGATGGTAGAAAGAAAGAGACGGGAGATTTGGAGGTAAGTTGACGTAACGAAAAATGAATCACGTGAGCTATTATGTGCTGTTTACTTTGACAGTTGATCAAGCAGCTTGTTTAACGATCTGGATAAGAAGTTTCGCATCATATTTTATTCACTTGGACTGTTAGTAATTTTCTAACAGCCAATCTGTTGATTTGAGCCAATTATTCTGTAACCGATGGCAAAAAGTGCGACAGTATTTCCAATACATACTTTGCCTACTGACATATTTTGTGACTGTATGTTTCTACATTTCCACAGAATGCTCCGGGATTGGAGTCAGAGGGAATGCTGTAAGTACTTTTAATGACTCCGTCATTCTGTTTGTCGATTGCTGCATTCTCACCTGATTCAGCGATGTGCTTGAGCCGTTTATTCGTAAAACAGAAGGTTGCAATAGAAATATCTTTTGCAGCCGACCCGTTTGCTGTAAAGGTTGATGAAATGGAGATTGATAATACAAAACAACATATGAATTTTCTTTGGTATAGTTCTCGTTTTCGACGTGCGAATTTTCCATGACCTCGATCGATTGTAATGAAATTTTCGTGAGTGCCTCTGAACCTAGCATTTAAAATGGATCCATTTAACTCGATTAATATGATAAACTTTTCGATTTTTCACTCAACGATCCATGTCCAAGTTGAATAAAGTTGTCTAAGACTGTGAATGCATGTTTATGCCTGTGTGTCTGTATACATTCTCACTTCAATTTTTCGCATGAAACCTGCCGCTCAGCAAAGAGAAAACTGCAGAAAGCTTGAATGGGTCGCGGGCTGCCCGAATCGATCGTAGCTATCGGGATGATGACGTTGAGTAAGCTGCGTAATAGCCAAACACAAACAATAACTGAAACATTGTGTGTGTGGGTTTGTGTTGTGCATGTGCGAGTGCCTATTTTGTGGTGTCCACGTAACTGTGCCCATTTCCACTCACAAACGACAGGGTTTCGTACCATTGGTGTCTAACTCTTACTGTCATTGTGTTGTCAAATGTAATGCATGCCTCTGTGCTAACTGTGTCTCGCGTTTGAATTGTTTTGGGAAATTAGCTTCATTATGTTTGTTTTGCTTTAAAAGGGAGGAGAATCTGCAACCCAAACAGGTGATTCGCCGTCTAGACTTCTACTTGCTTTGGATCGTGATGTTCTGTAATATCATTCCCATTACAATTATCACTTCGATTTATAAAGTAAGTTGTTTTCAAGTTTGTTCATCAATCATTCAAATCGATGCATTCCTCGAATCTTTTTTATGGTGTGATGCGGTTAAGAAAAGAGTGAACGACTCATGTAAGCGTCATTTTTCACCCTGTGTGACTGTGTTCATGATATTCAAAAAGTCTAACATGATGAAAGCCTGTAATGTGTCCACACAATCTGTCCACTCACACGTCAAAGCGTGACTCATTTAAGAGCATTGAGTTGGCTACACATGACTCCGTTAAATGGGGACCGATACACACATGCACATATTCATTCATAATTTATTGTAAATATATTTGTGTACGAACAAAGTGGCATAAGCGTTCTGGAAAAGATGAGGTGTTTGCTTACTTCACTAGTTTGACGACACCTTGTATGTGCCTCAGCTTCGCATATATTTTTCAGAAAGGTGACCCTAACTGACGTCGATCTGCCAAACATCATTGTGTCGTAATCTATCCTTGGCATATAAGAAAGGATGGATTCGGTCATGCTAACGTACATCTGTAACTGTCCGCACTGACTCAACTTGACTCAGTCTTCGAGGCACTGACTTGTCAGGATTTTCTGCTAGTCTTCACTGCTCGATAAACCCGTGTGAAATTATTCACACTGGAGTCAGTGGGTTCTGATATGGTTTGCTGTGATTCAGTTCAGTCGCTTGTCAAATTAGCATTGGGTTATCATTTCTTTTGTGTAGCTCATGATCTTAGAGTCTCTCGACATGTTCTTTACGACTGGATTGATATCCTCAAACTCGGATTTATTGTAAGTGCGTTATAGGTGTTTTTGTAAAGGGTACCTTCGCACTTGAGGTTTGAATGTTGCTGGCGACTTCGAGTACGCGGTAAGCTGCAATTGGTTTTGTTACGGAAGTTGTGCAGCCAGCTACGGCTTTTATTACCCCGACCCACTGTTTGCAATTTCTTCACAGAATACTCAGCCGAGCACATACACCTGAGCTAGACTAGCCACCACCTTTCTAATGACGTATTGTCTTCAGTTGCAGTTCGGTTGTTTGTTTGCAAGACACAGGCGCTTTGAAGTTTAATGTTTAGGTTGTTTCCAGTAGTTACGTCCCCTTCCGTCATTTTTATTCTACAGATAGCTTGTTCTTTTCTTCCTGGTTGTATATTCCGTTAGAAATTAGAACAAATTGCTGATGCGTTGTTGTGTGTGATGATGATGGTTGTTCAGATCAGCAAGTTATATCCTTAAAATGCTCTTCTCATTTGCAGTATTTTGGTCAGGAGTACATCAGTGATGATTTCTTCTTGTCAAGCGTAGCAACCGTTTCCGCTCTGTTCAATTGCGGCGGTCGAATTATGTGGGGAGCGATTGTGGACAAAATATCTTTCAAGGTATGCCTACATTGAATGTCTGCTGAAAATGTTTTATGGTGTTTAGGCCAGCACGTTGATTGCATATATTCGTACTCAGATAGAGGTCGTACAAACGTCATACTATTAGTACAGTTGTCTCATGCGTTCGGTCTAGTAGGCGTTGTTCAATAGAATATATTGTTAGCTGAAGCTGATGTCTAATACGCCATTAGTATACGATTGTGCATGATGTACGAAATTAGCTTCGTTGCCGTTGTATGTTCGAGATGTATCTTCAACCTTCTTCTTTGATCTGTTTCCAAATTTCAGATCCCCCTCTGCGTGATGCTATTCGTGTGGTCACTGATCCTGCTCACTTTCCCACACCTCAGCTTTTTTGACGGGGTTCTGCTTAAAAGTCTGTATACCATTTGGGTTTGTCTGTTATTCCTCTCTCTGAGCGGCGTGTTCGTCATGATGCCAGCGGCAACGGGGATCTTGTTCGGGCCGGCCAATCTGGCCGTGAACTACGGACTCGTGTTCAACGCGTTTGTAAGTACGGGTGTCATAATCATCATGGTTGTATATGAACTGCGATCATTCCAAGAGGTTTAGAACTAGAAAGTGAAATTATTAGGATTCTCGTTGAAAGCCTTTGGCTCAAAAGCCTGTACCGTAAGGCAGCGAGTGGGTGGCAGTGTACCAACACTGATACTTTTTCCGGAAAAGGATGGCAACTATCTTTCAACTCCCCAGAGGACTAGAAGGTTGGTTTGTCAGACCTTTACCCATTTGTCTGCCTGACGTTAGTGACTCTCAGTGTGATCGTTGTACTATCCAGTTTATCCCAATGCGTTATCAAGTTGCGCAAGCCCTCACATCGCGTCAAGGTCCAGCTTCGTTGTGCTGGAACTGTAGGTGTTCTCTAGTTCGGTCTTCATTTCTTAGGTAAATGGCCGGGCATTTTGCGTTCGAGACACCAATCGTTTTGGCTTGAATACACAATTTAATCTCGTGAATATGTCTCTTGGTGGTTGGCCGTAATCTTCCGTAAATCTTGTATGTTTGACTGTGAGGTAATGGACTTGTGATCAACGCGAAACATAAGTGAATTAGTGTCGGATTAGTTTTCAGTGGTCTCTGCGCCTTTGAAACAGGTTGTACTGTTTGGTCGTGTGCTTTTCCTATTAACAATAACCACGTTGACGTAGTTGCACAGGCTTTGATGGATATATATAATATATATGTGTATTGCATATATGTAGTTTGGGCTCGATACTTCATGGTTCACTTTGGGTAGACCCTTCATACAGTCCACTGTGGTCATGTTATATGTAAAGTAATCTTACTTGAAGTCAGACAAAACTGATTCACTCACCTTGTGACATCATGGTGAAAGGTATGGAATGTGGATCGTTAACAAATGCTTTTCGAAAGGGGTCGACTAGAAAGTCTATGAGAATGCGACAGCTGCAATCAATTGTGAGTGATGTTCAATCTATATGAAATGCTCGTCTGTTGAACAACTCTTTCGAATCCAGTAGTTTTCAAAGTAATGAAAGTTCTAGGGACGTATGAGGAAGCGTTCTAGGTGAATGGAAGATGAATTAAAAACACTAATAGGAAGTGCCATCGGACGAGCTACTGGAATACATTCAATCGGCTTGTTCACCATGTGCAAACCCCGCTGACCGCTTGCCAGACTACCTTAGATGTAAGATAGCAAAACGAGACCTCTTGTCTGATCAAACAGCTTCAATGAAACAGTTAAGACTATTCGTGAAAGTATGCTGTTCACCTATCTCGTTAAAGCAATCGAAAGTAGAGGGCGAACAGTTAGACTGATAATCGAGAAATATATTGTCAACAGAAGCTGTCGAGTTGATTGCCCACCTTTTCTCACCAAAACGGATAAATAATCGTCTAACATCTTTTTGCTTTTTTATGGTGATTCGCCCTTGGTCCTGTACGTCCTCGTTTGGCAGTAGACAATGGATTGCTTGCTTGATTCACTTTTTTTGTCCCTAGGCTGCCGGAAGTCTCGTTTGTGGTGTGATCACCACGCTTGTCGAAGCGAAAAATGCCTACCTTGTCCAGTTCACTGGCTGCGGATGTGTCTGTTTGATTGGTAAGTCATTTGCTGTCTATATGTTTTGGATTGCCGACCGACTGTTTCGTTAACTCAGTAACACTCTCAGTTTGATGAAACATTGGCATACAGTGGTGTAAACAAACATTTTGCTTCTCGAGCAACACAGTTCGTAGCGTGATCTAGGTTAGTCGGAACACTGACAAAGTATGTTTCTTCGACTGGATAATTCTACCGGTTATTTCCTTCATTATGTCATTCTTTGGCCCAGAGGACAATGAGAACATTTCCCCCCCGCATACTTTGACCCCAAGTGTACGTACAATTCACTACTCGTCTAAGTAAGATTACTGAAGCAGATAACCTGACCTTCAGGAATGATTTCAAAATATAATGGAAATGTTTTCAATGTTTCATTTCGACCCTGTGCTCGATTAGTAAAATCAGTCCAATCTTCAGGTCGATGCGGTAAGGACTCTAACATGTGTACTGCGTGCGAACTATGACGGCCGGGCTTTGAAGATGTTCTGCTTTTTGTGTAATATCGACAAACGGACTACTTTTGATCAAATATTGAGCAGGACCATAAGGGCGCTCTTCTTTTTTAAAAAAAAGTCAGTGAAATTTACTCACCACCATTTTCAAGGTAGTGTAAACCTGTTCAATGTAGGACACCCTAATAAAAGACAGATGAGCACTGTCAACCAAGTTCTGAACATAACCCTATCGTCCATCAATAATTGGTCAACTCCTTATATCTACTACCTTAAAAAACTCGTAATGTTTTAGGTCGGGTATAATGGTTAAATAAACACCGCACCATCCAGTGTTACACCGGCGGAAAAGGTGCCCAAATCCCAGGCATGACAGGAACGATACAAAAAAAATAAGGTAATGTCGGGTTGAATCTCCCTAAAAATAATGACCTTGATTATTAAGAATGGAGGCGGGACTGAAGAAAGGTGGTCCATATGAAAGTGGAAATTTAAATTAGAACAGAGTTGAATTAAGTCAAAATTATCTCGGTATGATGGACTATAACGCTGAAAAATGTCCCTTCCATACCGTATCAAGCTGTCTGCAAAAGTTCCGACCGCAGTAGTTTATAATGCTTTGAGTAAGAGTTTGTTCCAAGTATGTCTAACCGGATGGCGGTAGATTCGAGTTCGGATACCCTTGCTGTTTATCTAAACGAGATCTAGGTCTATCAGGTAAATTTAACTAAACCGAAGGGTTTAAATATCGAACTCTCCATTTTTGGAACCGAACTTCTTGTTCACCAGGGTTCAATTACCTTGATGGTAATCATGCTGGGTCATCTCGTCCTTTACATCCTGTTGATTTTCAAGAGCTACTTTATCTTAGTTATTACCGGTAGCCAGTTGTCAAAGCATAAACACAGGCTACCGCATTGCCAATATGAGTGGTTCATTGCCTATCGCACGAGCAGTACAGAAGGTGATTAGTTTCGTTTGATGTCACGATTAAATAAGGGTTAATTAATTTCAGGGTTGGGCCACGTGCTTGGTGTGAACTGTCCCAGATATTGTTTGATGTGTTCGGTTATTCTTCACAGTGCAAGTAACTCGATCCCGTACTGCACCTGCATGTATGTGCTACTTATTTACTTACTGGAATATCAACTTTTGGTTAGAGGTTGGCCTTGTGTTTAAATGTGGTGGTTCCGATTGTTTTTCTCCCGAATGAGACTGGTGTTTGGTTTGGACTTCCGTACATCACTAAAATTTTCTGGCTGACGGGAAAGCTAATCGGATTGGCGGAACCGCGATGTCGACTTACCTACTCAATGAGTGTTTCACTTGAACACGACCATAATCACTTACATAGATAGCCAATTATGGGGCAAAGATTTCCATCTTATTCGCCACTTATAACTGGAAACATTCCAACTTAGTACGGTTTAAACTTCACGTTTTCTGTTTTCTACTGTGAAGTACAACAGTGTTTCATAAATCACAAACGTTTTGTTTAGATTTCCCTGCAAGTTGTAGATTGATCGCGTCGTGTTCACAACCACAGATAGTGATAACGAAATCTCTGGTCTCCACACTGTTCCGAACTTGTTTTTATTCTGCTTTATCGAATATCCTGACTGCTATGGAGAAGCTAGTATTTGCTGTGTGTCTGACAACTGCCATCATGCCTCCGGGGATTGTTAGTACAACTGAAACATCTGCAACTTTTGATGTTACTCGTGTATCGTATGTTTTCCAGCCCTGTTCACTGCGTTATGGATTGAAGATAGAAAGATGCCTCGTAAATGGAACATTTGTCGATGGTGCACTTCTCAGTGCAAGAATCTGCGTGGAGGCGATACAAGGGCTGCACGAGAGAGTGTGAAGATGGACAAGCTGGAAAACTGAAATGGCTCCGATTTTTCTGTCGTGACAGTTGTGTTAGTCCTCGTTTCGATCTTCCGCACCCTCTTTCAGTGTATACACAATAGATAGTCATTATATAGATTACGTTTTGTACACACTTCGTATACTGGATGTCGATTACGTTTGGTTGGAATCACACCTGTCAATCATTATATGACGGAATTTTCCCGATCGTTTTTAATGTTTGCCGTAAAAAGGCAGATTGTTTCAAGCCCTCTGTCAATTTTGCAGTTTTATTTTCTGCTTACCCGGTCAGATAAACATTGTTTATTAACTGCAGATTTATTCTCATACACTCCTCAATTGTCCATTTGTCTCTTTCTGTTGTGAACTCAACTGTCACAATCCTCACTCCCAGAAAGCTAAAGATAAATAAACTATCCGATTGCATATACTTGTTTTCAATTGTGTCCACAACTACCAGACGGTATGCAAGGTGACGGATTTTCCTTGGCTAACATCTTCATCCAAACAGTTGAAACAGCAACCAGAAGAAAATGAAAGCAGGAGAGTTATATTTACACACAAGGTGAACTTTGATCTCTATCGTACCTACTGTGAGAAAGGTGCACGACGAGTCCACCATGTGTATGGTACCTCCGAGCTTTTTAGTAATGAAGCTATGTGGCTCACGATCAAACGTCGCTTTAAACAACCTGAACTCATTGTTTTCTTACAGTATCTGAGCCCTTCCGGATTGTAGTATGTCCATAAAGTTTGTGGGTGTAGACATTCGGTAGATGACCTGTAGACTAGCAAAATTTGGAGTCCAGGTGTTCGGCGACACACTACCTGTATGGTTTCAGTTTCTAGCCGAAACGTATATGGTATTTCTATTATTCACAGCATGTTAAAGATGCGCAGCACAAGATGTGATTCCAGCCCGTGAATACAGACTGCTTAGAAGGCTGTGTGCAACACGGAATTGTTGAACGCTCTGTGCACAACGGTGACTGGGAAAGTATCTACAATTAGGTTCATACTAACTGAAAGGACAGTACTGATTGCTGGTTAAATCCCCGATGTGTAATAGCCTGGGATAAGTCCACTTTTTGTGCAGCAGAAAGAGTGTGAAGGGGGATTTCGTGCCATAATGTGGCCATCGTTGTGCAATTCAAGAAATTAGACATTCTTTAAGTTCTTCCCGTCTCAGTCGATGGAAATATGCCTCACATAATGTCAACAATGGGAAACCCTATCGTAGAGTGGTGTGCCCTAATGTGGATAAGCTTCACTTGGATTTGATCGACATCATCTATACGTTGTGATACGTAGACATTGATATTGAACAGGTGTTCGACGTTTTTGCTGAGGCTGCTTCTTAGCTTCCTAAGCATATGTCGTACACAATCATACGTCGCATAGGCTTTTGTTTATGAAGATTGGTGTTCATTTTGTAATAATTCGTGAGAAATTATTTATTCTAACTTATACCTATGTGTTTGTTAACGCCCAAATAGTATAGCCATCAAGATATCGACAAGTCAAACTGTCGCTTAGTCGTCGTTTGTGGGCGTGTATGAAATCAAGACAAATCGGTGCGTATACTTGCATGAAAATCAGTGTTTAGCCTGTTTCACTCACAAATTCGTATTGTTGTGCAGCTGTGATAGCAGTTTCTCACTTCCTTATCAAGTACACTTTTTGTTGCTACTGTGGAGAGTGGTAATCTTCTCACCCTTTTGTGTGAGACTGGTGCGTTATTGTCCATTTCCCTTAGAGACGAGCTAAATATGCGAAGAGTTTCTGATGAACATTTATTATATTGTCGCAGTAAACGATGGTGAATACAAACTTGGTTAAAAAGGAAGTCCACTTGGTCTTTCCGCGATTTGATTTTCTGGTCATGTTAGTGTCGGACAGGTGTGTGTTGAAGCTCATCCCGGTGGAAAAGTGACGTTAGTGATCGCATTGGAAAAGAGGCTTTTTGGCAATTTACTGGTTGCTTTGAAAAAGCATTTTATTTTCGTTTCAATTTTCTTACACATTAGTTTGCGTAGGAGCCTGACAAAAAATCGACTTTCGCGTTGTTCAGAACGTGGTTAAGGTGACCATCGCTTCATAACGCCAAGCGACTTTTTTGAAATGTCAATGAAAGTGGCGCACCAGCTACTGCCAGAGTTTCAACTATCGTCATTTTTCCACCAAAATGGATTTTGGTTCACCGGCTACATGTGTCTAAATACAGAATGTTATCGTACTGTGATGGACCCGTTTGTCATTTGTGGTTTGGTCCAGGGGTCATGGCTGGTACGTGTGTGTGCTGGCCGGGACGCACTGAAAATGCATTAACACAGTATCCAAGGTCAACACAGTGCCCGTACGCAGCACGATCGATTATCATTAACAATATGATTACCGTAACATCACGACCACACGGGATTTGACGCACTTTTGGTAGACATGCTACAACTAAATGCAAGCATGGTCGCCGAATGTAGGTTCTCACAAGCGCGAGGGTGGGTGGTGTGATGTTGGATATAGTTAAACGTGTGTACAGGTTTATGGCACATTTTGCCACAACGAACAGGTAGATTTGTGCCTATTATGAACAAAAATTAACATCCATACTTCCTTTACTAGGCTTTATTCTGGCTCATAGATCAATCGGAGAGATGCAATGAACGGAGAATAACCATGATGCGCTGTACTTGTTTTGTCTGTTCACCTAGTCAATATGCCTGAATGTCCGAATCCTGACAACACCTCTGATTTACCTTTAACTCCGTGTTCATCAATGTAGATTCGTTTTTTTTAATTGATCAAACTGGTTGATGGGACATTCGTTTCCGTTAACACTGGAATAAGCAAGCCGTCCTAGGGACTTTTCATTTAGTAAGGCTGAACATTTTTGGATTGATTCCATAGATTACGTTTCAATTGAACTTCCCTATGACGTAGTTTGACACGATTCAAAATTTGGTGAACGTCGGATAATTTGTTTCAAATTAGGCAATTCGTCAGTTTGATGCTGTTTGCTCTGAACTGATGGCTGCAAACATCATCCCAGTCATATTGAAGCATACCAAGAGCGGTGTTCTATGAACTTTCAGTTCCGCTTCCGTTGGCTGAAACTAACTGTCTCTATTCATTTTCGTCTCAGGGTGCACCTGAGGGGATGAGTGCAAGGCTGCGTTATGCCCGCGTCTATCAACTCCTAAGAACAACAAACCAACTGTTGAAAACAAGTCGGATACTTGACTACACATATGGTTCGACGGCAAAACAGTGGGGAGAACTGACTAGCGTATGTGAGTAAAAATGCTGTCGTGTTTACATCCGACCGCAAGATTATTTACAACCTTCAGCCTTTTTTGTCTACACAAATTGAACCAAAACATCCTTCTCTCTCATTAACACGCTATTCATAGGGAGCATACACTGCATCTTATCGATCACTGAGATTGTCGCAGAGTTCGGCAAGACTGGTACGGTCGGTGAACTACGTGAATCCAAAGTGACAATCCACACAATGGCACTATGCGAAGCCTATGTAGCCAATGTTCACCAGAGCCAAATCATGCCTATTCTTTAGTGCACTTTCAAATGTATCCAGTGGCGCTGACGACTTAACGCGATCAAGTTTTGTAAAGGGTTAGCTTGCTGCGCACAGTAAGTGGGCGGAAAGTGGAAAAACCGAGCGGCTTGGAAATGTGACATGTTCAGACTTTTTTATGAAGGTAGACGACCTAAAATAACTGTTGCGAACGCTTCACGACCAGTTCTTCCTACCATAAAGCTTTCATAACCATGATGTAAAATTAACTGAGTTTTATTTGTCCAGAGGAACTGAGTCCGTATATCGCGGTGTCACACAGAGTGCTTCATTGCCCATTCCATTCTCTCTCATACCCACTCATCAGAGAGAATTCACATATGAGATGTTTAAACTGAATTATAATGTTGATAAGTAAGCAAGAAGACCTAAAAGTTACTATTCTTACCCAAAATGTAATCATAAACAAAGGGTTCCATTACGTTGTCCTTAGACGACACTAGTCACCCATGCTAGTGGCTGCTTTAGGTCGTCCACTTCCATGGAGAGTTTAAAATTGCCATGCTTCTCTTAGCGTACTGTGCACGAACGTGCAGTTTTCCTGTCATCAGTAACCATCCAAATTAATTCCCAATCTTCTGGGATAAAGTAGACCAACGGGCTATCACTGGACACGTTTAACTGTGTCAAAACGCAGATCTATTTTAACCCTGCTCACTATGATCAGTGCAAGGGTTGCACAGTGAGACAGAGCATGAAACTGGTCCGGTTAGTCGTGGATAGTGTGTGATTTTCAGTTGTATTCGTTATCTGTGTCTCTCACTTTATTTGTGAGTTCCACGGGGTTGGTCTTATATGTGTAAGAGTTAGTTGTTCACTCAAAAACCGATGCAAGTTGATTAACAGAGACATTAACCATGACAATGCGTTCGGGTTGAACACTTAAAACAAACTGAACTCTAAGCTGTCATATATTGATTCCGTAGAACAAAATCACGAGCGTAACGCTCCTTGTCTGACGGTGTAGTGTTTTGACTTATGCATGGTTTAATAACTCAAGTTACGACAGTACTACGGGCAACTTATCCAGCAGTTGGTTATTAACATTGTTCACGGCTCAGCTTGATACAACGACTGTAAGTACTATGCTCGCATCGTCCGGAAAAATTCGGCTAGATATTGATTTGTTTGGGAACACATTTTTTGCAGCAAGACAGATAAACTGTTATAATCGGACTATCAGGCACAAATTAAAAAACTAGCATTTATATTGATACCGTGAGCATAATTGGAGAACTTCCAACCGACAGTCGAGAAGTCGATGATTTTCCAAACATGGATGTGACGTGAACATCCACTACAGGAAAAAATGGACAGCGCGTAGACTCTAGCTGCAAATACTCAGTCTTGGACAAAAACGGTTTCGGTCGGTTGACATCGATTAGCCGGCTTAAACCTGGTATAAAAATTCAAGACTGTCGGCTTCACTTTACTGTCTTTACGTAATCGTTTCTCTTTGTCTTTTGCCTAGGTGACCTTTGTTGAATAAGATGTGTTGTTTGACTAGTCGATTTTCCCATGAACACTCCGCACATGTCACCGCTCTCTGACAAGGTGACATCCGGAAAAGACCTTACACGGTTGGACAACAACGAACATCGCGTTCAGTCCTAATTCTCCCTGTCGGGGACAGTATTTCAGCCTTGAGGTCAAATGTTGATGTGTTCTTTCGTTCGCGAAATAACTGACCTTTGGACATTGCACCTACGCTATCCTCCCTAGCTTCCTATGACGATAGGCTGATATATTACTCCGTCTTTCAGGTCCCAGTCAATTGCAAAATGTTTGTCTTTGACAGACAGCATTCCAAGTTTAATAGAGTTGTCGTGTTTCTCATGAAACAGCGATATTCAACAAAGATCACGCAACTGAATGGCTTCAGTCAAGCTAGATTAGGGCGAGTCATAGACGAGACACTTGTCACCCTATGGTCTTCATCCACCTCATGTCTACTGCTGAAGACATTCCGGAAATGTATGGTTGCCATTGTACGTCACAAAGCTGCACAATGACAGTCTTGGAAAATATGTCTACCATTATGATTTTGAATACCTCAAGCAGTTACATACTGTTTCAAAATTACACGTTTCAGATTAAGTTACGGAGTGCTACGATCAATGATTTCTGGTTGTCGAATCTGTTAGTTTGAAAAACTCAACGTAGTAATTGTTTCTCTGCGCAATTGAGTCACCTTCATAGATTTGTAAACAAGCAGATATCATGAATTAAATACGTTCACAAAACTTCATGATGTACTGTTTCAATTTATAATCAGTGCCCCGCTAGCATGGTAACGTAATATTTGGAAAGTACTTAAGACTAGTAATAATTCTTTAAAATAGGTCCACTGATGATCCATCATCATCCGCAACGGTGGTCTTACCGTTATTCCAGAAGATTCAGTGAGTTCATTATTTCGGTAAATATAACATATTCATTCATTTTCCTGCCATCTCTAACTAACAGCATAATATTCAATCATAGTTTTGCGAATGCAGTATAATGTACGTTTTGACAATCACAGGTTAACATGATTTGGTGCTGTGAGTGGTTAGAAAAGCCCTCAAAAAGACAACCTGTCGTTTCAAGAACATGGTTTATTCACTTGCTCTAGTGTTCAAACGTAAAGTGATTTGGGAATGTGCGGCTTCAGAGCTCCTCATCATCTAAGAGATACTCTTTGTATAGCTAACCAGTTTAACAGTCTTGATGATCAGTCTCATCATATACCCACATGATTTTACGTCACATATATACAATCTTACTAAAATGATAACCTGAGTGTGACACGCTTTCTAATTACGTCGGTGTGCTGAATTCTGTTGGCACAAGTGTACCTTTAGAAGTTTTCAGAATAGTCTTTAAGTAACGCCATCCACAATCTTGTTTAGATTGGTATCTCTTGTTCCTCCATGAAACTTGGTAGCTTACTAGTTTCATAGAGTTAAATTCGTATGCAACGGCCAGACCATTTACAGCCATTCGGAGCGAGGTGGTTTTGGAGTTACTTCAGTTTGCCCTGGACGCAAACCTCTTGTGGGTGAACAGTGAAGTTCGTCCTAACAGATTAAACGATTGATGTGGAAGCACAGTTTATGCACCGTTAAAAAATAGTCACTACTGCAATATTGTTTCCAAATTAGCGTCCTATTCGTAAGCCTCATTTGTTCCGTGGTAGCCGAGTCACGTCTATGGTCAAGCTTATATTTCAACGTAACAATTGATCAGTTTTTCCTCTCAGATATCGTGTGTCGAACTACAATTTCCACAGTCGGTGGCATTTATTTAATACCGAATGATGTACGTTCCTCACTCTGAAGTGAACACATCGTACGACACTCGTTTATTCGGGGGAATTGACCACAGACAAAAATAGGCCAAATAAATCGCACAATGACTGCGTGTGGTCAGAATCTGGTTTCAGACTCACTAGTGTCAGACATATTGACATCTTTGCTTAAAAACCCGTCTGCCGCATCTTTATGTGAATCTTAGGACTTCTCCCAGACTCACTGAACATTTTTGGACATACAACCTAATCTACCAGCGCAAAGACAGTGGATCGCAATCTGGTGGATGGCTAAGTTAACGTTCTTGAGGGGTGGTCAAATGATAAGAGCGCTCAGTTTGGAGCAGAACACCATTGACAAATCATCGAAATGATGATGAAGGTTTGAAATTGTTTGCCGCGCTGATCAATTCGACCTGAACAAAAATACCGAATGAAAAAACGAGTAATCAGTCGAAGTTCAAAGATTGCGAATATTCCACTTGAGACGTTGAAGGTAATGGAAAACGTACCGGATGTAGTGAGTGGCCTAGGACGGCGAAAAGAAGCAAATGTTTGTCGTTAAAACATAACTGTACCAAAGACTTACTTTTCATCTTTCATACATGACAGCTAGCAAGTTTAAGGCGCGGTCGGTCAATCCAGGGCATGCTATACACTAATATCTTTCTGGTTTGTGGTCTCGATCCTCTTCCAGCCGACAACATTGAGGTAATCTGGGATCCCATGACCACTGCCAATACATTCATTTCACCTCAACGATGAATCAGGGCATTTCACTCTTAAACTGTTCAGCCTGTACAAACTGGAGTACGTAACCAAGTCGTTCGATTGTGAGACAGACAGACTGGCTGACTGTTTGTTAGATGAACAGACAGACAGTTGGGCTGGTAATTTGTTAGACAGTGGTTGGGAAACACCATAGCGAATAGCTGGATCGATGGACAACCAGATTGTTAACCATTTCAGTTGGATGCATGGGTCAGTGATTTTTACCGCGGCAACGACAGTTTCTTGCGGGAATAGGCGTGTAGGCAACCAGATCTATTCCGTATATATTTGTGAACAATGGGATAGTTACACAATCGGATTTTTAACTGAAACACACTGCTGAATAAACTGATAGCGACAGTTACTTTTCGTTAGACATCACAACCGGTTTACGATCTGTTTTCGTTGTAATTTTACTGCGTGCACCCTTTCATCGCCGTCAATTGCCTAGTTAATCTTTACTGAATGTTAATGATTCTTCCACTGAGAAACTTCACGCAACTTTACATGTCTCGCCACTTCTTCTGGCTGGAGATCACGATTTGAAAATCACGCCAGTTTGGAAATTTTTTTAAAAACAACACAGTCAGTAGTAAGTTGCTATCAGAGGGAGACAAACATTTAGACTTCCAGTGCTGATATCGGACTTTTCTGCTAAAAAATACTTTGTCGTTTCTCTCCTGCACGCTGTTTCTAAATCACCCATTGTATCTTTATCTACCTGCTGCATCACTAATCTCGTATCTGATCGCGTCTACGCTTCTACGCCTTCGGCTACTCTCATCTCAGCAGTGTTCTATGGAACTAAGTCTGGTGAATCAAATAGGTCAGAGTGAATGGAGAACAGTGTAAGAAGAACTGAACATTTACCTAATGGTGCACAGATGGAACGAGGGGAGGTCATTCTTTGCCTATAACATGCGGCCGAACCGTAGTTTGTCGAAAGTAGGTCCTTGTAGATGAATCCCTTGAGGAAATGATCATGAACCACCAGCTCAAATTTCAGCTCATACGTGAAGCAAGCCATGTTCACATTTATTACGATTAGTGTGCAAGCGATCATCTAATCGTTCAGCTTCAATTCCGCACATTTGTAGTCATCCATCCACGTACGCAATATTCATAGAGTTAATTATACAAACCTGTTAGGAAGCGCATCTCCTAACGAAGCAGCAAGGTGAATCACGTCATATCGATTGATTGATCCGGCTTCGAGTTAATTGATATGTTTTAACTCACTCAGTCCATTAAGCTCAATTAGAGTGCAGCTGCGCGATTGAACGCCTGTACATTATGTGAAACTGTTCTCACGAGTAAACTTTCTAATGCCTCCACCCCCACTCCTGTAAAGTGATTTGTTCCCCGTTGGACTTATAAATTTACAGCCTCTGTGGCCTAATGGAACTCGCCTCGTTTTTTCCAATAAACGCTGTTGCCCCACCTATTCTTGCTCTCGGCTCTGAGTCAACGATAGATAGCCCGTTATATCAAAACCATAGGCTTCCCGTCGTATACACGCAATCGCTCAACAAATTCTTCGGCTTTGTCATACTGAATTAAATGGTCATTGGATGAACGAGGGGTATTCAGCAAAGTTCAAGCAACCCCTTGATATAACGGTATTAAATATTAATGATGAGATATTTTATTTCATCCGCGTCTGCACATTTTCAATCAACTTACGTAGGAAAAAATGCACTGAGCTGCAAGCCTAGGTCTTGCCGTTCTTACTCAGTCTTATCTGGCTGCCAATTGATCACTTCTGTCGTTATTTTTCTATCCAGCAACTCCCAGTCGTGTTGTAACTTTTGCTCCATCCCATGCTCACTTTCCACAGTGATGGATGTCGTCTTTCGTTAGAGATATATTCTAGACGAGTGGAGGGTCCGCGAGTTAATTTGTCACTTCGTAAGTTCAATTTAAACCATGATTTACTATCTTTTGGATCTCGTTCTCTTACGTTTCACTGGTTCAGCATCTAAGTCTTTTGAGTTTGCTGGTGACCACACCAGGATAGTCATAATCAGCATGGGTTAATTTGATAATACGTATCGGTTTACTCAACTGACTGACAGCTAAACCGTAGCGAAACACAGTAGAGATATTGACATAATTGACAATATTTAAATAAGTACATTACCGTAACTGACGACACAAACACACTCATACACAAGTCAGTCGCAATGTTCTTCGAGCTACGCAAAACCAACGTCGACAGACAGCTTGCCTAATCTCTGAGACACCGGGGGCGGAATGGTAGCGAAGAACAAGCTCGATACTGTTTTGCTTATCTGGCAGACCTATTCGCATAGTTTGCTGAATCGTTGCGTTCAGGCTCGAGTGAAAGATGTTTAGTCAATGCAAACAAAAAATACATGCCACGAGATGTTAACATTTCGGTGGAAGTAATTGCACTATTAGAACGCAAAAGATCAAAACTATGTGGTCGAGTTCAATCATTTGTCGCTATGTGCAGTTTGTACAAAAATTGCTGATGAGAGTAAACAAAAATGTTAACATTTCGTGACGTATGTCCTTTCCTTGTTTTGACTAACTGAATGAAGGAGACTAAGTGTTTTGAATTTTTCAAATGAAGTATGTTTGCCAGTTCCAATGCTACTCACTGTCTATCTTCAGAGAACCAGTTAGCTATACAACGGTAACGTTGTCTACCAATTATGTACAAGTTGATTTTCCACTGTGATTTCAAAGAAACAGAAGAGTAACGGCTCTGTTTCAGTTTGACGATTTGAACCATAATGGATTTTCAGTGTTTGTAGAGGTGGTCGGTGCGAGCTCTCAACCTGATGTAAACCGTACTAATAGAGCACTGACAAGTCACGTATTTTAATCTGGGTCCTACTGAACTTGATAAAAAGGTATTCGATAAATTCCTCTGTAAACGGAGTTTGAAGTTCAGTTTGTCTTTTTCACCAGTGACAAATTTTTTATTGGCCCTCAACCTAGATTCGCAATTCTTTCGTGTTGTCGACATGCACTGCCGGCGTTTTCATGCCACTTTTTTCCAAACACACTTTTCTAACATAATTTAGGACTGTAGCACCGCGAAAAAAATAATTCCAGTTGCTCATTTCATATACGTGGGAGAATTTTTTCAAACTTTCCCATCGTACCGTTTGATCTGTATATCGGTGCTTCGAAATAGTTAAAGACAAGCAGGGTTTATTCAAGATGTTTAAAACTCGTCTACCTGCGTTGATTGTTGAAGCAATTCCAGTAGTCACCATTCCGATTTTTACGCCCTGCCTGAACGAATAAATAGAATGAATAGCTGTTAGTTTATACATATGTATATAAATATATAGGGTATAAATATATGCATATGGAATTCATACAAACATAATAATAAACACTAGCTGCCGATCGCTGCTGTCACATTCCCATAGACAAGTTAGTCAACCTCTTTCAAAAATGTGGACTGTACTCGAGTTTCCCTTATATTAGAGCCCGTTGATGGTGTATATCCTTGCCACAGCCGGATTCAAGCTCCTTCCACTGTTTCACATTTTTCGTTTTGACCACCGCACCCCTGATCTCACATTAGTCGCGGTTGAATGATGATATGCGAACGCTGGGTCACATTTTCCTGTGAGTAAAGTTCACATTACACGATCATCTCCAGAACAGATATAATAACTAACCCATTAAATGCAGCCGATGACCCCACGATTGGTACCTCCATCCGCAAGTTGAAATCACAGAAATCGTCAACGTATTCAGCGATATTTTTGGTTACCGGTGAGTAGTAGGGGATTTGGTTTTTACAAACTGGACGTTATATAAACCAAAGTCCCCTACTACTCAATAGTAATGGGCAGCTATAGATTAGTTCTCCCATGTGCGTTCCTATCAATTTAGTAGGCATTCCACTCAGTGTGTAAACACACTGAATAATCTGGCACGTTTTGACGTATAGGACGTTTTTTTCCAGTATATCGTTTTTTCCTCGTCTGTTAGTCCCAACTCTGACCAATCGGACCTTTCGCTTGCATGCGTGTTCGCATTCATTCAGACGGACGCTGACTTCTGGTGTCTTCAATTCAATCCACGACAGTTTTGGTTAAAAGCCGGCAGGGAATTGAGCAGAAAAAGTTAACGACAACCACTATGTAAGAGATTGGCTGTTCAAACCGAAGGAATGTGGTCACCTTCAGCAGTATGAAACAGTGTGAACGTGTGTACGTCCGAATTTAGATTTGCCAGATACTCGATTTTACAAATTTTGTGAATCTCCGGTAAGAAGTGATCACTAATGAAACCACCTAATAAAACCACCTAATGAAAGTAGTGGAGTTAACCTAATCTATGTGAACGAGGGTGATAAAACTGCCCCACCTAGTTAAACAGCTTGGAATTTCATGCACAAACAGATCGAATTATAGTGGTAGAAAAGACCAATAAAATGAGTGAATGCTTAATCAATTAAATGTTTCACATTTGTAAGCAGAACGAATACGAAATGAATTGTGCTTTCATTGGCACTGGATGTGTTGAAAACTCATGTAATTATGGAGGTCAGAATTATCACAAGCATTTCAGTCTTAGATTTGTATTCAGATTGTCAATCTTTGATGTCGGTGCCGGACTGTATCGGTTCACATGAACACAATAGAAAGGATGGCTTGTAGGGAACAGTCGATCGTCTGTCATCAAACGGGATTGCAAATCAATTGAATGGGAGAAACAAACTTCAGTGTTAATTACGTCAGTGACCACAGTGGAACAATTAGTAGGAATCGAGTATGAATCACATTTACAGGCTATTGTAATTTAGAACAGGGCATACTCGGCGTCTTTAATGATCCTGGGCTGGTGTAGTACACGCTCACACATAGTTCCTTCATATAAGAAACGTACCATCGCCGAGTGAGATGTTTGTTGCATAAACTGCTTGAACAACCTATCGGCTCTGTAGTTCCAGTTTGTAACAATGTTTGCTTCGAAGAGATACTCAACCAACAACCTTGCTCAGGCAGCCGACCGTTCTGGTTCATTCCCTATCACTCGAATACGTCCAGGGAATTTGCAGTATAGTAAAGCATGGCATATAGCGACATATGAGAGAAGACTTCAGATGTATTGTAGGGTAACATTGTATGAACCGTCATGCAGAACAGTGATGAACGCGCCTTTCTGAAATCGTTACTGGAAGGCTGACGTATCGGATTTTGCTCAAACACTACAGAAGAACGGCAGGTATCGTCACTGAACGAAGCCATTAAGTTTTGAGGTCCACAGATTTGTAATAATTGCTCTCATGACGTTGATGTCTGATCTCTTTGTTGCTGTTCAGAATAGTTAACGCTTCCACAAATGAAATCGTTTAGGTGAGTTGCGTGGAAACATAAATTACTTATTTGACCAGCCGATCCACCTGATTCTCGTTTCGCAAGAATACCAATCGGTTGAGACCGAATGCCATTGATCTGTGTATCTGTCTGCGTCGAGTTTTAGCTTGCAACAACTTGGGTACGATAAGAACTCCCGCTTACTTTGAAAAGTCTAGATAACGATGTTCCTGTTATCTGTCAGAAACTCGCAGTCACTAACCACAAACTATTGAGATGTCCTATTAAAACAGTTAATCCATTGCAGGTGATCCCTAAACGGGGTCTCTAACTGACCGAGATGGTCACAATCAAATGTTGTCAACTATTGTTATGTTGTTACAACAACCCACACTGGTAGAGCAAAGTTCTCTTCTTTTACTGTTCAGCGGGAGGATTACAGTTTGGCCTCAGTCGCAACTTGCTGAGTTCGTGACCTGCATCACAATGAATTTAATCCGTTTGCAGAAGAGTATAAAACGTGAAAGACAACTGCGACAGTTGTAATATTTTTGATAAAACTGAGTTTAACGTTGTGATTAAAGTTAATTGAAATTGCTCACATTGAGTTGATGTTACATGCTTTCAAAACTTCAAAGGCTTAAGATACCGATAGTAATTAACACGGGTTTTCTCTTGTTTGCTCAACTTAACTGTGTGGCATCAGTCAAAGAACGACCTGACGTACTTGGGTTTATTCGCTGATGAAACGCATATTGAAACGACGGTACTACTAGGTGGTCCAGATAAATCCAACCGCGCTGGAGCAACGGTATCGCGTCAGGGTCGAGCAGCACAGGTCTCTTAATCAAGTACAGTGAGACAACGTAATCTGTTCTCCAGTGATATGTGAATGCAATCATCAACACGTAGATGCATGGTTTGTCTATGTCGGATTTTTTCTCTTCTTATCGCTATAATACGTTCTGGTCACTATAGTGCACTAGCGTTACATCGTCGATGTGTAAATTGTCATAGTATGTCAGTACAGCGTGCCAACTCACAGTTGTGTGTGAATTGGCCAACTCCAGATAGGTTAGTACCTGGACTCCTGGCCCCTTCTATGGCCAGGTTGTCAGTTGACAACATACATCCTGTATCTCTTGGTGTAAACAAAACGGATCCACCGTGGTGGTCGTTTTTTATCAGACTGACCAAGTGCGAGCCTGAAACAGTTGGCAATCTGCTAATCTCTCCACAAAACCTACGTCGCAACACGACTGTATAAGTCACGTTTGTAAAGGTGATTTCGCTGCGCAGGTGCACGATCGTGCGACATCAGTGTGTCCTTGGAACTAACACAATCGTGACCAAATTAAATCGTGTCTGATCGAGGAATTCTCAGCTGGCGAAGTTTTCAATGTCGCATTAATTCACGAAGGCCACGATGTACAGATAGGTGTCTGACCTTCACATAAATCTTCCGGACCCATTTGTACTGGAGAACGAGATCTCGGCAAATGCCACCGGTCAGCAATATCTGGTTTATCTTTGCAGTTGTTACAAAGGCTTTGACAAGACCAAAGATTTTTATTTGTCCATAGATGTTTCGAAGTATACACCTAACGTAATACAGCAATAGATCAGTGAACTGCTTACAATTTATCTAACAACAACGCATAGATACGAATACAATAACAAATGCCATACCATGATGTTCAAAGAAGAGAAAACTGATAGCTTCTCGTGGATGAGGTGAATAATTGCTTCCAAGCTCCGTATTTACAAAAATTCTTCTGTACATACTGCAAATGACCAAGTTTCATTCCTCATGCACAAGCAAGCGAGGCATTCTGGTATATGTCCACGGGTTTACACAGGTGAAAAAAAGATAAGACATTCAAGTGATTTATTTCTTTTGCTGATATGAAACAGAAATTTGCTGCATGGAGAACAAATATGAAGAAGTTTTTCTTGGGAACGGGAAAAGTAACTTCTGTCTGAAGAATGGCAGTTGTTCTGGTATACCAGTATCAACTCATTATAAACAGTAAAACGCATACAAACAGACGGTCAAAGAAAAATAAGTGGACAGGTGCACATCTGTTGTGATCGGTGACATTACAGGCAAGAACTGTCCAGAGCAAATGTGGTGCGGAAGTATAGAGTGCTAATTGCTGACATGAGAAGTGTTTTGACATTCTACATTTGTCGTCTGTGATTGTATAGATGAAAACATCAAGGCGCCCAGGTTACAGTTGTCACCAGGACTTAATACTTATTGAAGGAATATTCAAGATTTATATCACGTTTTGCGGTGCTTTACAATTATCAGTAGATCACTTATGAAATAAAACGTTACTCTTCCATTGGAGTTTCGCATTCATACATAGTACTACATAATATTTTAGTTAATGATGCGTTGAGGATAGCACCAACGTTTACAGCCACCTGTCTGCCAGATTGGGATATGACTTCACGGTGGTGATATGAAGACTCCCTGAATATAGTTACTCGACATCAACAGAAGGATTTGTTATGATCATTTTCGTCTTCTGTAAACGAGCCAACAACAACCTTGTCGGTTAGCCTGCGTAAAAATATAAGTTTTTTTCAAAGTGATTAATCATGTAGCAGAAGCGCTAGTGGCTTTCGTTACGTTTCATCATCCCGAAATTCTATATTCTTCCGCTGACTGGGTTTCAGACGGTGAATTTAAAGTATATCTTCCCTAATGTGCCCAAACATACTGACTGCATGTACGTGTTCGGCACATGTAAGTATCTGTGGTTTACAAGTTTGACCACAATAACTTGAGACTGTTTACGAAACCTTCGAAGCACCTGCAGCCACAAATGTTCTCGGTAACCATCGTAACGGAATGAAATGTCAAGAAGAACTTCGGCGGGTAATTGTTCCAACAAAAACGTAAGAATGGCCACCTTCACTTCACGTACTTCATGTGGAGCAAAATGCAATGTTTGTTTTGCCACAGAATCTAAAGACATGCGTGTAAACTACTCTGGATTGCCTTTCTTCTCAATAAATGGAGGTAACGTTCGAGTGGTTCCACCAGGTCCTCAAGCCGCCACAACAGGTTTCACAGGTCCACCTATTCCGAAGATCTAAGGTTTGATCGCCTCACCATATGAAGTTAGGTCACACATCCCATATATACTACACGATTGTTTTCAAAGGTTCACGCGTTCAACATCCATTTTCCTATGCTATTTAAAATGATTTCCCTCCCGGAGCAAGCAGATAGAATGTTGAAGTCTGCGAAAGCGTTTTGAGATGTCACAAAACCAGCATAACGCATAATGCTTTCCCAGAATGTACCGTTACCATCACGTTTGCATTTTCGACCATTCAGACTGACAAATATTAACAGACAAAAGTAGCTGAGGGTGGAATTGCCTCACTACTGAGTTTGACATTCAATGCACACAATGGTTATTCACAGCAAATCACAATATTTAGCAAAAGTGACAGCCTCGCATTTTGAGGACAATACAATTCTATCCAGTTGTTGGTAAGCCAGTTCTCACTATTCTTATCAATGCACTTCACGTGTATTGAAGGGGAGAGCAAAAAGGTGGTCTAATGGAACCATAAACAACACAATGAGTAAAACAAAATATGCAAATTTTGTCCGGTCCACATCGTCACTGTTAACATAGCATGAAACCGAACGTCTCACAGCGGTTTCGATGTGCACATGCCTCATGATGAACCCTGTTGAACCCTGTTGTTTGTCATTCTGAACGATGTTCTTATATGATAGCGAAAATCCATTCTATAAAGCAAAATCGCTACTGTCCAATTCGCACTTTCCTACGCCGTTTTTGTGCTCGCGTTTATGAACCAGAATCCCGGTCCATAATGCAGCAGGCCTTCCATCTAAACGTCGAGTACACCTCTACCTGGTTCTGTGTGTTTGGCTGATTTTATCTATTATGAATGTTTGTCTGTTATTTCTCGCCTGTTGGCCCGATTTCTTTGAACAGTGATTTGTTTAATTCTTCAGGTACTCCGTTGTTCATATGTTATGAGTTTTAATCATATCCCACCATCTTGCTCAGATATTTCATTGACTAATCATCATCAAAGTCATGGCTGTCTGAATGATTGACCTATCCCTTCTGATAGATAATTACTAAACCACATTATGAAGCACCACTCTGACCATGAAGATTGGGTGGTACTAGTGAAAAGTATACATTCTTTATGTACACCATTATGACTGATAGCTGTACATATGGATTAGAGTGGACAGCACCAGCGCTGACTGTTAACTGTGCTCCATCGATAGTGTATGAGCACTATCAGTTTAACCATGCTGACCAGTCGTTTAGTTCATGCGGTATGTAGTTATTAACTGAGACAAAATAATGTTCTTTCTTGATCTGTTCCAAGCAATACTCATACCATAACAGTGAACGGTGTTGACGAGTTTTCGTTAGCACTCGATGATTAACTGCTTTGAATCGTAATTCATCAGTCGCACCAAACGAAGCAAAACTCGAGTTCATGTAACGGTAGCGTGTAAATAAACAATATGAACAATAAACACCGTACTGCATTCTAAATTTTGTGGCCAGTATTATTATAACCTCGTCATAAGATAAACAATGTCTGCACGATGAACGTTGCAAAACGTTTGAAGGGTTGTGTTACGGTTTGATGAGTTCACCGTTAAAAATGACCATGCAGTGTACACTGAGAGCTTTTTAGTGTTCAAACATAAAAATCTGCTTCAAAATCCTTGTGAGTCCTCTGTAGGACGCACAACCATCCTCCAATACCTTGCGGTAACACAACTGGGAAGTCCAGACGAGAGAACTGACATGCAGTTGTGTGAAATTCCGCACTACATCCACAAGTTAAAGAGGTTATAACTCACAAGATTCGACATCAATGCCGTTATTGATGAGTGGTGGGGATTTTGATTTTCATCTAGATTGAACACCATCATCAACTGATCGCAGCTGTCGCATTCCCATAGACTTTGCAGTCGGCCCCTTTCGAACAGCAGAAGCACTAGACTCGAGTTTCGCTCTCATTAGAGCTCGTCAGTAGTGGATATCCTTTCAACGACAGGGACTAGAACTCCGGCCACCCTTTCATGACGCAACAGTGTTGACCACTGCGCCACTGACTTCAAATTAGGCAAGACCGAATTGTCATATGTGAACGGTCAACCACTTTCGCTTGTGAGTAATGGTCAGGTTGCCCAACCGAGACACAGTTACTGTCCTGTTAACTCCAATCGATGACCCCTCGACTATGACTTGTCTGCAAGTTAAGGTAACAAAAATCATTAACTTGTTCAGCGGTATTTTGATTACTGATGAGCCGCTGTCAGTATTACTGTTCGTGTTTCCTGACTGTAAATTTATTAGAGTTGATATTATTTGCTGCAATCGAAAAAGTGGCTATCGTCATGCAGCATATATCAGCGTCACGAAACCTTTTACTAGTACGTGAATTTCGATGTTAGCTGTGTACGAATTTTGCATTAAATAGACCCTACCCACAGGCCAACTGAGATACAATACTTAAACATCAATGTTGATTTTACGAAACCTACCTGAAGAAACGCGAAATCTACGGAACATTTAAGATTAGTCACCCCTTAAAATTTGTTCTTTCAGATTATCACAAAAAAGCAGATAGAAAAGTTTGGCCTCGCTGAACAGTTTAGTCACCGTAACTGAAATTCTGAAATCTTAGCCATAATGTATGATACACGTTAACAATTGTTTTGTTATACACCTACATCGTATCTATATGTTACATGTAATCGTTTAAATCTCGGGAACAATTAGAATTTTCAGTGTATACTTAGTATTCTCATCAGTGAATTTGTTTGAACGTCATATGAGGGTGTTGTTACATAGAGGTCAGTATCAAAAAAGTGCCCAAATAGTAATAACTGACGTGTTTGGAACACAAACTATGCAAAGCCACATCTATTCCTCGGCAGATAAATTATTTTAACATCCATCGTAGTTCCCAGCATTTCTGAACGCACAACGGAACTGTTATTTAAGCCAAACCAACCGGAACTAGTTAGCACACGTTCTCACTGGCTTCGGGTTGATGCAATTTTTAATGAGTTTGGAAAAATGTAGTACACATTACGGTACAAGTTTTTGAAAAACAAGGACAAAATTGGGACGTTCATAAGTCATCCACTTTGTCTCCTCTCGCACAAATGCAGATTCCCGTCCTACTTTGTCACGAATAGGAAATGAAAACCAGAAATCGGACAATTTTAGAGATATGCAACATTCGGTGACTTGCCAACCAACCAGCAAAGCTAATTTCAACGAGACAGGTTGCAGTGCTAGGGAAACCAATATCAGAATAGGTTCAGCATCACCTCACACCAACAGAATAGAAAGCCGGATGCGAACGGAGAACTAATCCGGCCTTAGAATGAAAACAGAAAATGGTATAAATGAATACGATTCCGAATTATATTGGGTGAACGGCTGTTGTTTAAAAGAATGTTTCTTTTTATTATACAGTGATTCTGCGTTGCTTGCGCCAGTGTGTCAACGTTGCCGTTGGTGGTGTGCAGGAAAATTATGAACAATCAGTGTCTTCAAGGAGGTAAGTTAAACTAGGAAAGAAACCATTGTTTAGCAAGGGAAATTACAAATTAGAGTGAGTGAAAAAGATATAACCATAAAATCACCAGCACCGATGGGTCTGAGAGCAAAATTCATGTTTTTTACAGTTGCAAGAAGGTGGTATGTACGGATCTAAAACTCGTTGATTTTTATATATTAGGCTTCCTTTTCTCTTAGACTGCAATTTATCAACCGTTCGTAGCCAGACTTTTCACAGGCTGGTCTCAATCGTGACACCGGAGGAACATGACAAAAGTGTTTAGAAAACGTTTAATTTATGGTTAATTCTATTGAATTGATGGACAGCTGTTTCGATCAGGTTTGGTCTCATCAGCACCATATAGGGTCACGATCTGTGAATGGGCGTCAACCTGTAATCCGCGCAGATATTTGTCTGGGCTACTAGCCTGTCTGTATTTCATTTGGACACCTATTCACAGGCTTTGGATTCGATTCCCTGGTGTGTATGATGTTTATGCGACCCAGCAACAACGATTCAACAATCCAACACTTTGCATATGGTCACTACGTACTAACAATCAGTTGCAGATGAGTATTAAATTCAGTGTGCACGGTTCTGATAATGTTGTAGCTGGATATACAGCATACGTGCGCGTACACAGAAACGGAATAACGGCCAATGAAACGGTGAATAACAGCACGACGAATAAAGGTAATGAACAACGGAGTACAGAATATACGCGGCCAGTTAGTCTCTTCCCGTCCAACCCATCCACCCGAGGTTACCGCATGTACACAGGAAAAAGATTGGCCTTCAAACAGGGCTCCTTTATGTTGCTCAGCCCGGGGACAACATGGTCACAAACCCGCTTGTATTTTTAGGGTCTTTGACTAGCAACAAAGCAAAGCCAAAAGAAGTAGACTAGACAAAAGTCCAGACAGTTCACTCTAGGCGTGTAGTCAGAATGACAACAACAGTTGTCACGACGGCTGACGACGATCGTGGAGAACGGAGAATTACACGATTATAGCAACGGCGAAGGTCGTTGGCAAGTGTCATTTGTTAGTCTGTTGTCACACGACATTTTCGGGGGACCGGCGACTTCCCCGACAGTTAAGTAATTCTGTTGGAAATCAGGTATGTGAAATGCGACGTTGGAATCAACTGAGATCGGTGTAAAACGCAGCAACAGTGTTCGCGAAAGAACGGCTATCTTTTAATCCATCAGAAATGTAGTGGAACATGACAAAACGTTCGATAGAAAAATTGGTGGCTTAAAATAGCATGTAGATTTTTGAACGAAACATCTACTTTTTTGTAAGTCTACCGCACTTCTCCAAACAACAGCATCGTCGTTGGCGTGTGATCATCACATGACTTGATGTTTGCACTCATGCGCTCACGTCGAGTCGTTGAGTATTAACCACACTCTGTTCCCCTTACACCATCTTAGCTATTGGGTACTTTGACATTTGTAACTGATTGACAGTCATGATCGAACTGATTTTGCCCCCAGGATGTTTTTAGAATGCAGTTTGTGGCATTATGATGAACTGCTAGAGATATTGTAATACTCGGAATTAAGGACTTCGAATAGCCCTAGAAATCGTACTCGGATTGAAACCTCCCACGCAAGTAATAAGGAGAAGACCTCGTACTAGTTGCAGTAAGCAGTTCATATCCATGAGACAAGAAGCCGAATTTATGAATGTACAACAGTATTAAAGAAATCATAGTCACCCATTGGTTGATCGTATTAGCACATACAAAGTCACAAACTGAACGTTAATTGGTGTAATAGGGAACAAAGAAATAAGCAAATCACAGAAGGCGTAACATTGAGACTGTTTGTCCAATCCTGGTGTAGTATCTTCAACGCGACGTTTGGATTGGTTCTTTGTTATAACTCCTATTGTGTCAGGGTTTGGATAAGCGGTGAATCGAATAGATTTTCACCACAGATATATATATATATACTTGATAAGCTAGTAGTAGACGGGAGATTCCAGTATCCATAGAGGCAGTATGAATGAATTAAGGCAGTAAGCTGATAACACTTAACGAAAGGGTCGTCGGTCAAGAGTAATGTAATACGTGTAACGCGAATTACTGTCCTGGTCTACTGGCACAGGTCACTTCAAACATACTAAGTCGAGCATTCTTTCATTACGCGGATCAAACAATTCGTCAGCCTAGCTCCCTCCCCTAACTAACCTGTTCGTTACATCGAACCATAGTGAAAGAATCATGAGACTATTTTGGCCGCTGGATAAACTAACGGAATATTCTAACTGACGCTAATAACCCCGGGGTACGTTTCGAAACAACTGCTAACCGTATCCTCACTACTTGTGTGAACCAAATCAATGGAAACATGATACCAAGAGTTGGACAGCCAATTCAGTATACAGTGATAAAAACAAAATTGTGACCGATATACATTTTTTCTCAATAAACCAAACAGGTAGATCTGTTGAGACCGCAAAAACGCTTCGTCTGTGAAGTTTTAAACTGCATTAAATCTAGTAGAATTTATGTTAAAAAATAGGACGACGAACGCGGACAGTCATTTGCATGGATGAAGTGCGTTCATGCATATTGGGTAGCAGTACGTTGTCAATCGTCTTGACAATGTGTCCCCCATAATGCGTACACACTTTTCCAATAGTCGATTCCGGTCCCTCGTCTTCCTGGTGTTTAGATCTACCATTTAGTTCCGAGTATGGGCACTATACTACTCACAAACGAAACTGCCTATCATAAAACGGTTCTGTGACTGACCTTAATTCAGGGAGAGATGTTATTGTCCTCAGATGTATATACCGAATTCGAGTAGAAATCGAGGGCTTTCGTTATCAGAATACATAAATGACAACTGATTGAAATGGTCGGTTCGGAAACACCTTAAAACTCAGCCGCAACTATGGTTAATTTGTTGGTTATTTTTCTCTGCTCAGCTATCATTAATTTTCAGTTTTCATCTTCCAAGAAGCTTGCCTCTTTACTGTCAAGTAAACTGAATGAAGAACGCCGTCTATAACTTAGCAGAGAATCAAACCATGAACCTCGTAATGATGTGGTCATAACTAACCTACCTGGCAATGATTTATTATGTCCCGATTACATACCAGTTACATGATAAGTGACCGTTCAGCCTTGTCCTTTTTAAGATGTGTTCTCAAAATATTACCTAAACCTATGTCTAAGTCAAGTCTCGATATATAACCATGCGATTAATTGAGGTGATTAATCTATTTCTAGGCGCTCTATTTTCAACATTCAGCAACTATAGATATACAAAAGTGGCTCATAATTTTATCAGTGCTAATACAGACTCAGTGAGGGTGCAGTTCAAGGATATACATAACGTCCTATTCGTATTGAGGTCCACTAAGGAGGTCTTATTAGATTGTGTCTTGACGTGCTCATCTTCGTTCAGTGGTCATCTTGATTCAGTTCCCCATTGACAACTGCATTCTCTAAGTTACACAGAAACAGGGAAGATCGCACACAGTCGACGAACATTTCACAAAGCTTCAGTTCCAAACACGGGAAAACTAAAGTTTCACTCAGCTTCCGTCTAGCCGACCTTTTTAAGTAATTTAAAAAATCGGTTTTTCACTAGAATGGATAAAGGATGAGACAGCGTTTATTGTTAAAGTCAACTGGTTTAGAATACGCAAGTAAAATCATGTAAGGTGTACTCAGCAGAGACATTTCAATCAGTCACTTCAGTTGCGATACGCAGACTACGATCAATTAGCATACATCAATCTAAATTAGCGTAAAATAGGAATGACTCACCGGCTGCAGTAGAAACAGGTCGCAGAACCAGTCACGTACGAATGGGCTAACATTAGTATAAAAAAAGAGAAAACAATTCACATTTCAAAGTGGGCGGGTGGGTAGCTAACGTTGCAGACATTATGGGTCTTATAGCCAGTCACGTGGAAATAAACGGGAACTGATGGGTAGCCTAAGGGTAAGCTTAAGACAAGAGAAGGAAATAAACTTATGTAAACGGCAAAAATAATCACTTAACGAATAACAAACCCTTCACACCAATGTAGTGATGGATTAACTACTATTTGTTTCTGTACATAAAGTGAAGGTTTGTAACAGTGTATTGCAACGGCCTCAGCAAAAGGTAAAGTATGTTTATTGATTGGGTGATACAATACACGAAAAGTTTTCTCCACTTGAATTACATGTCCCGTTTTTTTCATTTGTGTGAAAGAAGATTGTGCAGCGCCGGTTTTGTTGTTCTCTTATCATTTGAGAATTTGCTCCGAGACACGTGTTCTCACGACGGTCCATTTAAACGTGACTAGTCCTGTGTTCCATTCTTATTACGGTCGATGGCTGAATCTTATTTTACGTATATTTAGCTTGATATATGTTAAGTTATCATAGTCCGCGTATCGTAACCGGAGAGATCGGTAGAGATGTCCCTGTAGAGTATATCTTACGTATTGTTACCTGCATGTTCAAAACTTATCCGAGGACAACTGTTTTAAAATGGTTTCCTCTGAAACTGTGTGATTCATAAATTTAGTCTCTTCCCTGCAAGCTTGATGCTTAGCTGTTCAATGTCGAATTTTGGATTTTGACTGTGCAAGAAGTTTGAGTGTTTTGCCAACCCATTTATTCAACCACTCCTGCCTAACCTAGATGTGTCAGATACCATTTCAACAGCTGGATATAATTATTGTTTGCGCATAGTTCGTAAATTCCAACAATCTTTCAGGATCTCTTTCGTAGTGTTATACTTTTTCCGTCGTTTTTCTCTCGTATATTCAAGATCTGCCTCTGCCCGATAAATCATTTTTTCCCGAAATTCCAACAACACTTGTTTAAGTTTCACTAGTTTAACTGATTAAAGGGGAAATTATCCTCAACGGATTATTACTCAGTTAGTTATTCAGTTGTATTCGAGGAACTTAAAAATGAAGCCTCCAAAAATGACGAGCAGTGACTGTTATTTTTGTTAGTTCACATAGTAGTCAAATGTCATTCCTCATTTAAAAAAAAACTGATTATCAATCCATGCTAAGATGATCAACATTTACTTTTCCTGATACTACACCTTTTTTAGTTTAAGCTGATAACTTCACTCGGATTAACCTATTCTGAAGTCAGTCGTTTCAAATAGTGTTGTACATCCCCACATTTGTTTAAATATCATGTTCATTTTTATGTTCTTCTCTGTTCATTTGTGTCATTTGTCTGTAGAATTCACCAGTTTTCTTGCTATTCACTCTGGACTTAGTGCACTCATTTAAACACAGTCGTATTCCCATATTAGATTTGACTAAGATTGCTCCTTTTGAATACTTTACTGCTTATGACAAGTTGTCTCACATATTCTACTGATTCTTCTCACTTGCTACCTTTCACGTTTGTTAATTGTTTCTTTTTCAAAGCACACAGACACTTTTTGAACGAAATTATGAACACAGCGTGCTCTTTCTTCTCTGACTGGAAACATCTGAACTTGAAGAGCGCTGACGTGGTTGTCTAAGTCTCCTATTCCTTCTTGTCAGTAATGTAATCCAAATGACAACCAGACAGTTGAAAAAATGGACGCATACAGGGAAAATGTTGACGTTTGTCTAACCAGAATACATCATTCAACTCTAGTTGTATGCGTGACATGTATGACTAATTGAAGATCAATGCAGTAGGGAACAATATAGATATTTAAATACACGGATGAGTTGTTAATAGACAACTTATTCAAATTTCACACATACATTAATCGATTAACAAGTTAGCTGAACAGAATACGGTGGATTAACAGAGGTTGAATCCTCACCAGCAAATTACCGTAGCATTTTCAGTCTTGCTTCAATCAGTAAACTGTCAAAGCTTCTTGATTGAATGAGTGAATGATCAGGACAATAGCATATTATCTACTGACGGGAGAATAGCCTTCCTACGTGTCTGTTTAATCTTGTTTCAAGTTTGCTCGTATGAATTCAACCTGTTGTGATTGGCAATATTTTACTAACTCCACTTGTTAATCAATAAACATATGAACAGAATGTGAATCATTTGTTCATCTATGTTCACACCTTTATGTGTTGAATTTTCTAGTTCGTCCACGAATTTTTCTTCAATTATTCGAACACGTGTCGTACACATCGTTGGGAATGAATGAGTGTAAAAATCCAACAGACTGCCCGAGGGTGCTTAATGAGTCTTTTGTTTAGTTATTATTGCTTGTAAGTGAAAAGACAACAATGTAATACTGTGATAGAATGTGAGTTGCGTTCATTCTGAATTAACCAAAAATTCCTGAAATTCAATGCGAACGATATATATTGTTCAGTTGGTTAAATGAAATCCATGATTTCAACCTAACGGAGAAGTTCCTGATCGCGGAGTTGTCGACTGGAGTTAATAGGACTGTTACTGTGTCTCTAATCGAAACTATCGAGCAATATGAACATTATTCATACAAGGTTGTGGTTGAGCTTTCAGATATAATTGATCGGTCACGGCTTGTGTGAGGTTACTGACGTTGTGGTTAACACGCTAGTCTCACAAACGCGAGAGTCAGAGTTCAAACTTCGGCCTAGACGGAGATATTCACTATTGATGAGCACTCATAAGAACGAGACTCCAGTCTAATGTTATTTTTACGAAGTGGACCGGCCTAAATGTTTATCAGAGTGCAACGACTGTGATTGAATGTGAGTGCTGTTCAGTTTGAAGTAATCAGAAAAAAGCCGAAATCCAATGTAATACAACTGGAGTGAATAGATTGAATCAGAGCTTTTCGGTACCTTCTTTTCCTTACACAGAAAGCTGATATTGAATGTGATTGACCAGTAATTGCAGAAGTGAAGGAACTTAGAGCATCACGGAACCCAAATTTCCTTATGCCTTTCGTATACTGAGGTTCATTTGTTTTCTCAGTTTAATATATTAGTGTACATGGCGGGAAATTCACATATCCGATACAGTCAAACTGGCTTTCAGTTGACTTAACCCGAACGAAACTAGAAACTCCGTTACACATTCCCACAAATTATAGAAAACCAAGTACAGAGTGCAAAACTACGAAATATAAACCACTGGTTTAAAGGCTGCTAGATAGTACATATAAAAACAGTTTATAATTCGTCACTAAAGTGACCTACCAATGAGATAGGGAAAATGGAGACATATTTAACTTACTGACCAGAAAGAACATAGACATCTGAAGTATAAATAATCGTACCTTCTATCTACCAGAGAGACAAAACACATGATTAAACTTCATTTAAAATATGGCATTTCAGATGTGTTAAGTAAGTTGATTTATTCATAATAAATGTACACCTTTTGAAAACACATGGTTACATACATAATGTTGAAATGTTTTATATTGAAATTATAATCAACTGTTCAGTCCATGGGTGAATGCCGCAGAATGAATGTTAGTCAAAAATGCTATTATGATAAATTGGGGTCTTGTTGGATAAATCATACAAATTTTTGACAGGCGACCTGGATTTCGTACAACCAAGGTTGGCCAAGGGCTGAAGGTGATTATCATTCCGAGAGGTATTATCATCCAGACAACACTAAACCATAGTATAAACTTAATAGACACGCGCATTCAGTCACCTGATGTGATCAACCAGATTAACAGAATGCTACCCTATTTTTATTTTGTCCAAACTATATGAATAGTGCGCCCAACTTCACTGTATCCGTTTGTCTGGTTTCTCTCTACTGTGTATCCTCCAAGAACCTGTCATTTGAAACGTTGAAGAACGGATGAAAGAATGACTGGCGAGAACACAACTTGTTTATCGTTTTTGATCGTTTTTGGCTACCCGAGTGCACAGCACTCTTTCTGGCAGTTGAATCAATGCTCGAAGAAGTTGCTCTGTGTATTCATAACTGAAATAAGTGGATAGGTGTCCTAGTAACTATTCCAGTTGCTTTGGTCAATAATCCTGCAGACAGAATTTCCCATCTTACTATTTCCCCATGCCTTTGAGTAATATTCAACGATAAGTAAAAATATCGTTCAGAAGGTTGAACAAAATGGGCTCATGCAACTTGAAAGGAATTTCACTGACAGAACTAGATATCTGTACATCCAAAACTTTGTGTGGTGCGCTAGGGAAGGGATACAAACGTGTAGACTAAACTATTTTTAAACAGTTTTTCTCTTTATGCCAGAAAAACACAAGTTTGATTTATTGTCCATTAGCATAGCGGACTGATCCATGTTGTGGTGGAATATCAGGTCGGAGGTGTAAGTATTCCAACACTCAGCGAAATACCTCAACACTGGGGGGTACGTCCAAATGCCCACAGTGAGCGGGTTGGAGAGGGGTGGGCGACCTGATGAGTCATCGCTCGATTGGATCGAACCAACGGGCGAGACGAAATCGGGTCAACGGACGAAGATTGGCAGACGGGACACCCTTAGATAGAAGGCGCTGATCACACACATCAACTGGGCAGAAGTGCACACGACGTATGAGCGGAAACCGAAGCTTGTTGTAGGCTGGAATTCCGACTCATAAACGCGAGCGCGCGTGTAGCGTAGTAACTAGTGTGTTAGACAATAAAGACTGTGCCTTAATGGACGTCTTTTCACTACAATGTCATATTTGTAAAGAAGCCAAATACTAAACCTGAAGATTAATTCAAAAATGATTGGTATGTTGTATTTTGTAGTTCAACATAAGTACGTAGTTATTTTGAAAGGTGAGTCCATTGTCGGAAACGAACATAGAGCCATACTGCCATAATCATATCATACCTTATTTATGATTGTGTTAAAACAGTCAGACAGAAGTAGAGCTAACAGTTACCTATAGATATTCCGTCTCATAGTTACATGCATAGACGATTTTTTTATCGTATATTTCGTTCACTTGTACAGCTGAAAAGCAAACGTTTTATATACATGTTGTTGCAAAATGAACATATTTCAAAGTGTGTAATCTTTTAACGATAGATAGAAGTTAATATTGATGTAAAAGAAGAGACGAATGTACCATATTTCATTACTATTCTGATAACTCAATCGAAGGCAGATAGAAGCGCTTAAAATTACAGTGTTGCTTCTCGTTTTCAATATGCTAAGTTTAATTCACAATAGGCCGATCCGCTGTCGCTCAAATACATAACAGGTAGCGCCTTGACACTTATTTCCATCGATCTTCTGTAGGTTTGACATTCAGGGAGGGCAAGGAGCATCGTGTTATCTGCTTAGAGCAGTACAATTTCACTGATGTATTGATAGAAAGTGCTTTGGAGTTCGACAATGTAAAACTCATCTGACAAGATATCGCAAAATGAGTGGAACAATCTCAGTCGACAGTGTGTCACTGTCTTACTGCGTCAGCTGTGTATAGTAAAAAGAAACGGTGCAGTAGAAGAGACAGATTAGCAGCCCCAAATCTGGTGTACTAATTATGAAAAGCTTTACAAAGTAGCAAAACAACCGAAAACTAAAAAACGCGTCACTTACGGCTTGACGAAAACCGAAAAGAGTTTCACAACTGACTGCCTATCACAAAACGCAATGACTACCAACGGAAGAACCAAATATGTCGCGGGAAGAAGATTGTTCAACGTTTATATTTGATGGTGTAAGTGTGCAGGACAGATGACTGTGTGTATGGAGGACACCTTTTCCGAACCAAAACAGCAACCATCTGGGCAATCCAGTTGAGACAAAACCAGACAATCACCAACCTCGTTGTACGACAAACTTGTATACACATTTGTTTTTATCATCTAATGTGGGGACGCCAGATGTTACGACGTTCAGGACAACCTAGCCATCTCCTTGGCACGTGATTCACCACAGTTGAGTAAATTAAAAAATAGAAATAGTCGTCTATTCTCACGCGTTTCTCACTTTCACTTAATCACGACATTACTGACGTAGATTCTCCTCCTTTACGACACGATTCAATTTCAGTCTTCAACGTGAAGTACTGTGAGGATAGTTAACAGACAAGGTTGCCTCATGAAAGCGTCACCGGAGTTCTAGTCTCGACAGTGACAAGGATATGCACTAATGACGAGCTCTAATGAGAGCGAAACTAGAGTCTAGTGCTTGGTCTGTTCGAAAAGGATCGACTGGAAGGTCTACGGGAAAGCGACAGCTACGATCACTTGCGGATGATGTTCAATTTATATGAAAAGCCAAAATCTCCTACTACTTATCAGTAATTAACAAGCCCTGCAGTGAAAAACAAACTGCAGTCTAGTACAAAGGCTGGGTGTTATGATGAGTTTTTTTCACGGATTTTCATTCGGTCATCCATGGTTGCCGAACGACCAAAGCGGTGTAACGTTTGTATTTGAGGAAAACTCGAAGATATTTGCTTATCTGCAGAAGCAGTATGATTTCACTAACTTTCAAGGTTAGCTGTGTGACATCAAATTCTGTATATTCCACTGACCTACAGCACGTACTTGCAGAAATTTCGTATAGGTGTCAAAAATCGTACAACATCAACCCATGCAAAAATGCAGCGAGATCCGACTAGTTCAAATTAATTGTCAACACTTGAACTGTTAGAAGTTTACCTTCGGTAACTACATGCCGACGAATAGAGAATTATTTTGATCAACGCCGGATAGACATGTTAACTTGCTCATTTTGGGAAATACTTCATCAAAAGTACTACACATTGCCTTTACCTTTGATGAAGTTCATCAACGAACTATATCCTTATCCTCACCGGTATATGATCGATAGTTCACGTTTTAAAAGAAACCGTTTTACCTAACCTTAAGTAGAAATATTGATATCACCAATAGGTGATTCCGGCTGAAATGTTACATGTGAACATTTAATTTTTGTACGTCTCTTTAATCTACTCATTTAAAAATGATATCGTTTTTAAAACAGACTCTAATCGGTTCTCCTTTGCAATATTCGGTTGCACATCTTGTGGAGTGCAATCCAAAATCTTTGTATTCTCTATAGTTGAACGAGTTTCCGTTCCCCTGTGGCACGTTTCGCCTCAACTGTGCTGACGATTCTGTGGCACGTAGCTTTTATTTAAATGCTAACCTATCAATTAAGTACTTCGTTTGGAACCGTAATTCTAGGCACGCATAAACTCAAGCTATGGACGCTGACAGGCAGACGATGACCTCGTTGCCGGACAAGACAATCGTACAATTCAAGCGGATTGGGGCAGACACGAATCATTGATTTGTTCCCTTGTGATACAGACACACGATAACCCAGTTCATCGGATTTTCGTGAATGCTTAGTGCGTCAGCAAATCGATTGGATATACGCCCCGTCTGAAAGAGCGTATTGAAATTAAAACTGCTGCACGTTTTCTTCAAAAGGTTTAGAAATCGGTCTTCGTGCTGTTCACCAACGTCATGAGACGCTTGACGAGCTCATCAACTCCAGAGATTTTTCAGGAAACAGAGACCCTAACAATTAACTAGTTTAGTTAGTGGATGTGAACTGGGGCGTTGTTTTCGGGGAAGCCTGTAGTATCTTGTTATGTTGGCGTCACTTATGCCAACAAGCAGTGTTCTAGCAATCTGGACATCAGTCAACCTTACGATTATCCTCTGAAATGGCCTATTCGTTCAGACAAAACTTAAGCGCCTAGAGTTCGAATAGTCTGCAGTTCACACGATTTCTGTGGGCTTGGCTGATGTTCGGCCAGAGTTTCAGGTTGACCGCAACGTAACAACACAAGGTAGTCGTATAGTTGTGTAACTGCTAGCCATCTTATTTGTGTCCATTTTGTTTTCTGTACAGACCGGTCAAACAAACCTCAGATTGTTGCTTTACAATGTTATTCACTCCTGTGTTTTTTGTTTCCCTTAAGAAACGGAACACAGTACAAACAGATTGAGTGAAACTGTAAGATATTGTCATGAGGTGTTTGACCAGATGATATAGTCAAGTAGAGAAACAGTCTATGCTCTTCGTTATAAAATTACCTTAACTGTATCGTTTGTTTGTACAATATTTGACCAATCAAGTTTGAAAGCCCGTCCTATGAGTTACACGAAATACAAAACTAAGTCGTCTGTTAGAATATGGGTATCAAAATTGACTATTTTCATCAAGAAGTATGAAACAGAAGCGTACATCTTGCACAACACTGATTAGGATTATGATAACCCTAACAGTAAAGATTGTCAGTGTCGATATATTCGGGTTCAAGCTGGCGTTAGCATACATGTTCTTGCAGGTTTTATACTGCACTGAAACAAATCCCCAGTACTTTTCTGTCAACCATCCGGGCGTTATTTTCAACCACGCGGTCTGATCAGTCCACTTCGTTCAGTGGCCATTCTTAGTAAGCTAAGAAATTCATCGCTTCTTATTTCGTATCCCCTTATCAATCGCTTCATTACGGAAGCCACTCTTTCACACGCAGTTAGTAATTCTCCTAAAATAGTTTGCAAACTTCTTGAAAAAACATATACCATACTGTTTCCAGGATCAATCAGACTTATTCCAAAATGTTGTGACACTTTCAACCATAATCCTTCGATAGTTCTTTAACTCCAAACCTTTGAACGTTTGCAGCAAACTTACTTAAGATATTATCGGTTCTCCACAATGTCCTCATGGTTTATGTTCTTGTGAGTTTTCGTACCAAAACGGCACAGTCGTCCACTGGTTGGACCATGTAAGTCATTATGATAGGTAGTTTATAGACTTTTCCTTCAAAATGCCACATAATACATGTGTAAAGATTCATGCCTTTCTATGTGTACATTCATTCACAATATTCACTATCTGTTTGCATATAATGCTTTTTCAGCTGACTGAGTGTGAGAATACAAGCGAACACGAGTACCGATAACGGCTACAGCAGCCGGGGAAAAAGTAGCGTTGGAAACACTGGCAAAAATACAGTCACTCTTCCGTCTTATATTATTTTGTAATCGAAACTCAGATAATGGCCAGCACGAATGTAATTTATTAGACAAACTATGCAGACATAAGTGATTCCACTTCGGAAGGATTACATTAATAACAGCCATGTAGAACGCTTCGTACTGCTAGGGGAATTTATGGATTGTCCGTGCGCATAAGTCAGTCGGCATACACGCACATGTGTACATAAGCAGCTTTCCACTAACCTAGTCAGATGATAATGTGGTTGGATAAGGTACCCATGAATACCAAAATTAATGTTTTAGATTGAAAGTTTTACCAAAAGAAACAAAATTGGGGAGTTATGTTAATTGTAACTGTTAATATGAGCACACCACTGAATACGATAATCCCCCAGGCCGGACTTTCGTTTGTAAGCCATACTATCAGTAGCCACGAAATCCTCAACGGGAACAGAAGACGTCTACGCTATACAATCATTGAAACGGTCAAGTTTTTCAGGTTTCTCAAATGAACCTCCGCCTATCCATTTTGCCGCTTTCCCCGGCAGGAAGAGCGTCCAAAACGTGATGTGGACAGGTGAATATGTGTTTGATATTCATCCACTAACAATTCAGAATGCCATTGTAGGAGATCACTCTAGCTGCAGTCCCGAGAGGCATCGAGCTACAAGAACTCGATGGGATTTGGAAGCAACCCGTATATTTCCAGCAGTGTTAGGAAATACGACAAGTATTCGGCTGTAGCCTATTCTTAAACCAAAAGCAGCAACCAAGAGAAGAAAAGAAAAAGAACATGAAGTAGGCTCCAGCCCACTTGACTACATTCAAAAGCTTACCGAGTGTAAATATGCGTAGTATTTTCAGATGCGTTTAATAACTCTCGAAAAGACTAGTATATGGATAGGTCGTTGGGAAATTAGTAAGCATTAGATGAGTGCAATCAGTTACACGACTGAAGGAAGTGGCACTGACTTTGTATCAGGTCTCATATAGCGAGAATACACAGTATACCTACAGAACAGACAGGTGAGAACATCTTTGCAGCCGGAATCCTTACAGAAGCCACAATATCACTGGTCACTACACAAACGCAATAACCTTCTATTCGGCTCCAATAATCGATATGATTTGGAGTAAGCCCGAAATTTCTAGTCTGTCTGTCTGTTTGTCAATTCAATTAGACTGTTTAATGATAAGTGAAACATGCTACCAGATGGTGATCCGTGAAATCGAAATTCGTAATCAGTACAACCACGCATTAATTAATGACATTCTGCTAGGCCCAGACACAAAGGGCTATTTGATGTCTTTTGATCGGTTGCCCCATATAGTGCAAAAGATCTTTGTACAGACTTTTAGCAGGTTTACACTGTAGTTCCTACCAGTCATTATTGGGGTCAGTGGAATCAGGCATTGTTTTTTTAAAACATCTGTCTGCTTATGTACAGTTTGTTCAAAACGAGCTGCTGAGATTTTTCTCAGCGATTATGCGATTCTGTCACTGGGTTCAGCTGAAATATTTCGTTAGCACTGTTTTGCAGACGCTCATTACAGCCTAATTGTCAGCACGCCAGTTAACAATCTCACATCTAGAAGCGTAAGATTTCTGCGCCAATAATAAACGGAAACAAATGTGTACACCATGATAGTTCAGATCCAGCTTGTTGCTACAGCTGCATAACCATCTTTAACAGACTGAACCCACCGGTAATTGACCTGGTGCTTAACCGGTTTGTATCCGTTGTTGAGCTGTAAACGATGGTCTATATATAATACTGTTGTCTTTTGTGTTGGACTGCGACATTCAAAAGATGGGAACCGTCGAATGCATATAACTGCAACGTTACATCATCATTATTGTGAAGTTTACTCGAGCATTAAACATTATTCAACCCCTTTTCCGTAGAATAAAGTATACCCGTTTGACACTTCAAATCATCGGCTAATGAGATCATCCGGGCGTTGTTTTTGCTCCATGCGGTAGTCACGGAACAAATCCCTTACAGTTTCTGAGTTACTGCTCGTTGAAATTTACATCAGTATAATAAACACAACCGCTTTTGGTTACTGCATATAACCGTCATCTGATACAGTAGGTCCGACAACATGCAAGCTACTGTACGTTGAGGTCCAATGGAACAATTAATGTTCACCTTTGGAACTCAGCTGAATACCCACTTTGGCCCGACTATCGTGTCACTTCAAGAGCGAGCTGCTTGGAGTAAATCTCACCCAGAGGTCACTTCATAAGCAGCTGTGTTAAACTGGTAAGTCTGCATTTCAATGACACAGTTTACACAAAGCCCAAACCTTGTGATAACATATGTAGGAAAGCACAAGCCTGTGAAACGACATCGTCAGCTTTTGGTTCAGACTAACAGAAACGTTCATCATAGGTTGCACCATCTGCGAATTCATGAAAAACAGGTGAATGGATAAGAGAGAGTAGTTTACTAATATTCTTGCAGGGAGATCGATAACTTGAAATCATTTGCGTTTGCTTTTGTTATACATTTTATCAGTTTATGCGTTCAATAGGACCTCTCACACAAAACTACAATCGGTATTTCTTTGAGGCAACATGATACTGTTGTAAACTCTCGAAAGAATACGCTGATTCGAACACGATGTAGTAATGTGCTTGATAAAAATGGGATTTTTCTCGTAATAACTAACACGGAAAATCTTGGTCCCGAAAATAAGGCGACTGTCCCCGACACTTGTTCCCGAGTGGAACCAAAAGACGAGCGTAAAAAGCAACTTTATTCCGTTCCAGCAACGTGTGCAAGAAGGAGAAAATTACAAGGTAGTTATATGGGGCCTAACGACCAACAAACATTCTCGAATCAGAAAATCGAAGTACAGCTACAGAAATAGTGGTTGAGGTCACTAAGCCACCAATGAGCACATCGGAATAGAAGCCGAACAGGTAAAAAACAGCAAAGGTTACCTCTCGACTGTTCAGAACATTTCCGCTCATTCTGATTGCATAAAATAGTTTTCTCGAAGAAGGAGGCGGTTTTGGACGGAAATACTAAACTTCCTATCGGATACATAGGCTAGAAAATAAAACTAGTGATACACTTACAAAATAATTCTTAATAAACCCTAATGTCGGCACATTATCTTAATCATTAGGATTGCGATACCCAGAACAAACCTCTATCTATAGTCCACTTGTTAACGGCTAATGATAAATCGATAACATGTAATATGCCAGGGATACACATTCCATTGAAGTTGACGGTTTTTCAGAATTCAACAGTATCACTCAAATCAAATTTATAGGTGGAAAACAGACAGGAGAATTTAAACACTCTTCCAAATAGATCCGTTAAAAAGCTATTCCATTTGATTTTAACGTTTCTATAAACATGCAAGTAGAAATGATCGTGATCTATAAACATAATGCTACAAACATAATGCTGTTATTTGAGGTTCTGCTCTAATCTTTTTCATTCATCATGATTTCATGGATGTGACGGAATCCCTGTGAAAGTCCTTTTTTGTAATCCTACTTATAGATATATATATATCTTGAATCAGGATTAACCGCTGACCAACACTAACGGTCCTATCAGCTAAATCCCATTTTACCGCCGAACATTCAGTGTAAATCTGAATGAAAAGGAAATTTAGAGTTGAAAGTAACGGATGTCAGTTTTTCTACAGACGTCTTAATTGTTATGGTATTCAAATGTAAGAAAGCAAACAAGTTTCCTCAATGAGTAGAACTAGTAGAGAAGAACAGTAGCGCAGTAGATTTCAAGTGACCTAGATTCGTTCTCGAAAGTACCCTATATGTCTAGCTCAGACCTCGTTTGCCCCTGGTTTTCGGAAAATATCTTGTTGCGTAATCGGAATCCGAAGTTGCTTGCTTTCTCCGAAGCCATGCTAATCAATACTCGCCGTCCGGTACTTTGTGTTCATAAACTGTTGACTCATGCAGTTTGCCTGCCTTGGAACTGATAACAGTCCCTGTTTTGTGTAAACCCAATCGTTGATTGTTTCCATTGTTGTTGCCATCCGCATGTCCTATATATTCCAATGTTTTACGTCCGTGACTGAAGAGAGTAAACGAAATGTTAACATCTCGCGACGTATGTCTTCTATCGTTACTGGTTAACTGGATCAAGGGAACGCAGTGTTTCAAATATCTAACACTTACGTGCAACCAGATCCTTACATGCAGAATAAGCATCACGGTGCACAGTAGTTTTTATACGTACACTCTCTTTCGAAACAATCAGCTGCCGACTAGTTGGCTAAATCATATCTATTTGCTTCGTGGTAGTCATAACGCTATAATGACGAGATAATCGATTTTTAAACAGCGTATTGGACGTTAGTTCAATTCTTGATTCATTCAGTCACTTTCTACAGTAAGAATACATCAAAGAGTTGATCATCATATACTTTTCTTTGTTGAACGCATCAGGCGAAAAACTTGACAAATATACATCTACCTCACCTTTACAGTACAGGCAACATGGGAATAAATCACCTTATAATAACCTCAGAGCGTACGGATTTCATGTTTTTTGGCCGTTTGCGTAGCGCAGATGCGAAAAACCTCTTGTTCTGTCATAACCACAGTAAAAAGTGAATCTGCATCTAAACATCTGACATGTAGTTTTGATTCAATCTTGCTGAACCCTTCGTCATTTGTAGCATGCGATAAACGCCGACAGAACACTACTTGAAGCTGCACATCTTTCGTGAACCCTACGGAATTCTCAATGTTCAACAGCCTCAAACACATGCTTCAAGACAACATTTTTCATTTAAAAAAAGTGTGGAAATTTTACTAACAAGCTATCGGATTCCCTGTAAAGTGATGCTTTATGTTATGTAATTAAGTGACAAGATGACCAGCTCATCATCAGCTACTATAGGCCGCAATAAAGGAGGAGTTTAGCGAGTAAATCAGCTTGTTGTCCAGACATTTCAAACCGCTCTCAGTTAGAGTAGGATTTCACCCCGCTGACATTATGCAACGATCAGTTTCCCCACTGATTGCGAGGACCCAAATGCACACCTATGGTATAACACGTTGGCTCCGTTATGGCACCTGCGCGTTTCATTCAAATCGTCTAATGTTGTACTGTTACATTTTTGAAGACTGACTGTCAGTCAATGTGGGTCCGTCAGTTCGTTCTGGAGAGATACTAAGGACTCCGTCTAAGATGACCACATTGAACAGGTCTCCCCCGAACTATAATTGTCTATTGTGTCTAGAGGCATTTTGCATTATGTATATTAGTGGTGCCATCAGTAGTATGACCAGCATACTTATTGCAGTTAGAAATGAAATCACGCTAGTATGCTTGCCATGGTTTTTAAATCAAAATAAACTGCAGAAGTGCATGCTCACGCATTTTACTATGGAAGCTGTTGGAAAAAGGTTAGTGTACAGAAAGTGGTGACAGAACACTACTAAATTCCCCCGATACATTTTTTATAATAATGTTTGATGGTTCGGTGTGATTCGCCATTGCATGCGTTGAAAGCCTAGAAAAAAAGGAAACAAAATCATCCCAAATTGATCAAATTTCCATTTTGTTTCGGTTGTTCTGATATGAAGTCGGAACCGGTACTTTTTCTGATTGTAGTCATATCAGGTTACATTTCCACGGATCAAGTTAATTTCAAACGTGTATCTGTGCAGGTGGTCCACCGAATGTCTGCGACAATAAATCAAATGCAAAATGTGACGCAATTTATGTAATCATTTCATTTAAAACAATCAAAGTTCTACAGTGCAGAGAATGCTGTTTATCGACAAACTCTAATGTTTTCATCAACTCATAACGTGAAGGCACCCTGTTCACTGGTAACCTTATGAACATGTTGATTCCCGAAGATATGATAAAAAGCTTCCAACGCTATGGTTCATCCAATTAATTAGCGTGCGTTTTTTTATCTGCATGCCTGCCCACTTGTCATCTAACTTGCTAATATGAAACTGTTCAAAATGGTCGTTCCCGTCACTTCCCTCTATGATAGGTTTATTTTGTCTGAAATGCAAAGATGCAACCTGGTAGACCACTCAGGTGGCCATTGGAACAGAGCGTACAGACAAAATCGGACAACATGACCGTTATGCATCCCCGAGTCGATTCAGGCGACGGGCATATGTGTCCGGGGTGATCATGTACTCCGTCAATGTGAGAACCCAACACTCGGCGATGTCAAACCTAACGCTTAGTGTGATGAGGACGAGCGATCGTCCCATACTAATCACACCACCATTATTCAATAGCGGGACGACAAAGTAGCGGCAGGAAATACACAGAAAGAAACATCAAACCAACACGACAAACTGTATTCCATGGAATAGTTCTGGCTACGAAAAGGGGCTGAGCATTAGAGTCTGTGGCAGCCGGAACTTTTTGAGACGTCGGCCATATGCATATGAGTGTGTTTGTGTGTTGTCTTGTTTGAACACATAATCTTTGTTTTTTCCTAAATGCACAACCTTTGAGCCTTCCGTGTTCTTGGCTCACAATATTAGTGGTATGATTCACTCTCATTCTGTCCCACGCATCACCTTGTTCGTTCGCCTCAGTTAAGATGGGATGATTCGGATTTTGGATATCGGCAAAATGAAAATGTATGACGAGTTACTTGTTCCAAGGATAATTCCAGTGTTGTAGAGTATGAGAAGGGCCAATCGATCTGTCCCAGACATCGTAGCAACAGCTGTCACATGTTGTCACTCAAAATGGAGCCTTAGTTAAACCGTACGTTATGCAAACTGAATGAATGAAACAGGCCAAAATGGTAATAAAAAGTTAACCGGATACGTTATGCTAACCACAAGTATAAGAACCATAGAGTGTCAAACGATCCATTTTATCATAAGCATGCCCAAGATCTACCTTGTGGTTTAAACCACGTTAAAACAACGTTAAATTTATGTATCCCCCATCGGAAATCTCGGGAGGTTTGTGAAGAATCACACAAGAGAACCAAGTCAGTCGAGCTTTTGAAGGTTCTGTGCACGTTTAAGACAATGATTTACATGACATCAAAACAAAATGTGGTTCAAATGTCTACAGGTACACAAATTACTGGACTGCAACTCACCGTCCACAACCACGTTTGGCGGTCGTAAAAAAAGAGAGGAACTCGCAGAGAGGGTGCGTGAGCCAAGAGCACGGATGACGCACGGATTATTTATTCAGAATCACCAATACATGGGTTATGCGTTTCAACAAGACAACAAACAAAAACATGCATCTGCGTACGGTACTGCGCCCAAACCATCACGGTTACCACACACGCCAGTTCTCAGTTCCTTTACGTACCCAGAACCAATTCATGCGATGCTGCACTCCGATGTTTCTTCTTGTATTTCTGCTGCGGCTACCTCAATGTCAGAATCTATGCTCTGGACACACTGATGGATGGCACTGATGTGAGTAGTATAGCACGATCGCTCCTCCTCACCACACCAATCTCACCGCAAAGATTATTGATGCTGCAGCAATAGCCGTTCAGGTTCTCTTCGCCCTCTTGACGACGATGTGCGCACCGGTTTCTGGAACGTCAGTGATCCTGGTATGCATTCTAATCTACTCGGAGTGTCATACCATTTACAAAGCTGGCTTCTGTGAACAATATTTTCATTCTTCTCATTCTTAATCAGATACACTGGGCCACGATGGTCCACTACCACTTAACGTCCCCTCCACCTCGCCAGGAACTTCCTAGATCCGGGTCCTGTTGCACCCGGACTCTGTCTGTCCCTATATTTAACCTTCGAAACAATTTCAAATACACCACTTCAACCCAACAGCCTTGTGGTTGACTGCTGCTTGTATACTTCCTGTGTGTTCGTCAAGTTTTGGTTGGCCACTCTTCGAGCTTCTGCTAATTCTGCCTGTCTCCCCATAAGCCAATCTCCTGATCCACTGGCAGGCGTGGCACGCGCCTGTACATTAACTCGAACGGCAATTTCTTCGTTGTTCCTTGAGGCGAACAGCGGTGGGCCAACAGAATCAATGGTAGTGTTGCCTCCCAGATCCCTTCATTCATCGCCAACCATTCCTTGATTGTACGGTTGTTTCGTTTCAGCAACCCATTCGACTGAGGATGGTATGATTATGTAGGAATTGTCTTGAGTCCCAAACGCTTCAAGCAGTTCCAAAATTATTCACTCTCGAAACACGGACCTTGATCAGTCAATATACTTCGCGGTATTCCATGATCTGCTACGATGTGTTTCATTACCGCTCTGCACACAGTGCTTGCACACCGATCGACAATAACGGCTGCTTTGATCCATCTTGTGAAATGTTCCTTCATCACTATGATGTACTGATTCCCAGATGTGGTTACTGGAAATAGACATATCACGTCCGGCGACCATAATTCCCCCATCGCACTGACCGCAATTGTTTGTATCGGATACTGACTGGGATAGTTGGAGCATCTTCAACAGCTGACATTGCTGGCACGCCAGTACATTATTGTTAACGTCCTTCTTCATTCCCGGCCAATATGCCCTTTGTTTCAGCACTTCATAAGTTGGATGACATCCCGTCTAAGTCAACTGGTCACATTCCTTCACAATTGCCTCTCTCAACCTCGTCGGTATAACAGGCACGCTTATTCCATCCCGAAGTTGGCGCATTAAAATTCCCGCACTATTCAACCGCAATTCCCACCATTGCGTTCTGAACGCTTTCATCTCCGGAACATCCTTGTCCTCCCCGACAGGAGTTGATCAATCACCATTCGGATTGTCGTGTCCATCCTCTCCGCTGCCTGTAACTTTTTCGGGGGTCATTCCCCAGTTCAATAATGTTGACTCCGATCGCGTCCTTGTGAACTTCATCCATTTGCTACATTCAGGAAAGCAAATCCGGAACATAGTTCTCTCATCAAGCTACATGGCAAATTGCGAAATCGTACTCCTATACTCGCAACGCCCAACGAGCCAGCTTCCTTCGGGTGTGTTTCGCCGATCTAATCCACTCGGATGGTTTGTGATCAGTCTCCACATGGAAACGTCGGTCGAGCAAGCACAGCCTCCATTATTCCAATGCCCATTCGATCGCCAAACACTCCTTCTCTGTCGTTGAGTAATTTCGTTCAGCAGGAGTTAATACTCGACTGGCTTATTCCACAACACCACTTTCCTGATTCAGTACAGCTCCGATTCCTACATCGCTTACGTCCGTCCCGACAACCATGCTCTGTCCGGTCACTGGCAACTTCAGAGTAAGCTGTCCATACCTAATCAACTGTTGGATCTCGACAAACGTTTTACTGTCTTCATCTGTTCAGTGAATCTGACAATCCTTCTTCAAAATTTCGTACAATGGGCTCGCGAGTTCACTGAGGTTTTTAATAAAGCGGCTGTAAGTCCTGACGCGACCGAGAAACTGTCGCAGCTTCCTCTACAATGTTGACACCGGAATGACTTCGATCGCTAGCAGTTTTTCGGACAGAGGTTGCACCTCATCTTGATCGACCTTGTAACCGAGTAGTAATACCGTTTGTCAATGACGCCTTGGTAAACACGGTTGCTTCATGAAAGCGTCGCCGGAATTCTAGTCTCTGCAGTAACAAGGATATGCACTTCTGACAAGCTTTGATGAGAGCGAAACTCATGTGTACTGCTTCTTTTCGAAAGGGACCGGCTGGAAATTCTATTGGAATGCGACAGCTGCTTGGATCAATTGTGGGTGATGTTCAATCTATATGAATACCAGTTGTCTCGCCAGTTGGGACTTTGGACTATTGATCAGTAGGTCGGCTTGTTCATTCTTCTGTAGCACGGCTGAAACGTGTCCGGTATTCTACGTCTCATTCCTGTTGTAGATGACGATATCGTCTTCACAGACATCAGTATTGTTCATTCCCTCCAACAACTACCACATCAGTCGTCTGAGCGTGAACGGGGCGCCTGACAATCCGAACGGTATACATTTGAAGCGGTGTTGCTTTTCTCCCACTCTGAACGCCGTTTTGTCTCGGTCCGATTGCTTGACTGGAACCTGCCAATATCCAGAACGTAGATCTAGCACTGTAAATATCCCGGCGTTCTGTAGCTTGCCAAAAATTTCTGCCACGGCTTGGACCGCTGCCACTTTATTAACTGTAATCTCGTTGAGGATTCCGAAGTCAACACAAAATCGAAATTTCCCATCAGGCTTCCTCGCGAACAAGACAGGAGAATTGAACGGGCTATTAGCTTCCTCAGTGATTTCCTCCTTCAGCATGTCCTTCGATTTTCGCTCAATTTCTGGCTACAGGTGTACTGGACTTCTTCTGAGGTCGAATGGCAGAAATCGGTCTGGTTTGATGGAGATTTCATGTTCAATCCAGTCACAATAGCCATGAGGTTCTTGATCCGTGGTGGACAGTTTTCGGAATTTGCGTATCACTTCGTTCAGCAACCGATTGTCACAGGTTGATATTGCTTCGCGTGCGTTCGTTTCAAGCTGTTCGATCTTGGGTTTGCGTTTTCTCACTAACGGAATCACACCATACTTCGCTACGAGTGTATCATGCTGCAAGTCAACCACAGCCTAAGCGCGGTTAAGAAAGTCCGCTCCCAATATGATCTGATGTGCGTCGGGGGAAATGACGAACGACTGTTTGATTACGTGACCGTGGATTCGGAGACCATATTCTACCAGGCCACTAACTTTGAGAGTAAACCCACCTACTGTTTGAACGACCACTGCACATGGCTGAATAACTTTCACTGGCCTCGGCCTAATCAATGGACTCGCGTCCTTAGTGTCAATCGATCAACAACCCGAGCTATCACTGATTTCTAACCCAGCCTGAACTGCCGTCTTATCAACTTCCCTTACTACCGGATCTCCTTTGCTAGGCAAAAGACAATCATTAAAACATTTATATGAGTATGGCTTCTTCTTGTCAAATCGGCAAAATCTTCCCTACTGTCCACGTCTTCCGCATCGATAGCAAACGTCGCTACAGTTATCCTTCTAATCAAATTCAAAGCCGCCACTTCCTGAGTCACTTTTCCAGTGCGCTCCGAAGGTCATTCATTTCACTTGGTTTACTTATCTTCAGCTCTCTGACTGTCGGGGAGTCTTCTGCCACCAATTGTCGAGCAGCATCGGCCAGTTGTTCCAGCGTCATCCGATGTGTGGTGGGAGCAATCCTGAGCTGACCTCGTAATGTTGGTAACATTCCGTCCAAGAACTGGTCCGTCAGCATACGTTGTTCCGAATCCTGGTCCAGTGTGGCAGGGCTCTTGACAACGCTGCTCGCTGCGACACGGTACACATAAGAGTGTCTCGTCCTGGTCCAAGCCGGGCACTCCGGAACCGCCACATTGCCTCTTAGCAGTCGGTGGGGCTGCAGAACCCGGTGATCAGCGCCTCAATCGCGGCGGCCCACTTCAGCTTCGCAGGACCCCTTCGCGCCGCATCCAGCACAGCGTACTCCCTGCCCTTGAGCAGCATCCGCGGGACTACCAGCTTTGCCTGGTCAGTCTTGACTCCGACCATCTCCGCCACCTTCTCGGAGTCCTCCAGGAAACTCCGGACTTCCCCATCCTCGAACGGCTGCGGCCATGGGATCTTCATCCTCCAATCCTAGTCATGGCACTAATTGTTGTTATCCAAGAAAGCGGATGGCACAAGGAGTTGTTTATTCGACTGCGGCTACCTCAATGTCAGAATCTATGCTCTGAACACACTGATGAATGGCAGTGATGTGAGTAGTATAGTGCGATCATTCCTTCCCCCTACAGTGGAAGTGGTGGAAAGACTCCTTTTTTGGAGTCGGATCATTGTATCCCTGTTTCTATCCCTTTAGTCACATTCGGTTGTTTCCTGATTTATGTTAGACGGGTAGGTGCTACATAATGTGGGTTAAACTTTTCACATTGGTTATCATGAAGAACAATTCAATATTTCGACTGACTGATCAGTATGACTAATGAAACAATTGTCGTACACCAAATATAATGTTATTCTGAAACGTGAAGTTTTAATCGATGTGTTAGAATGTTATTATTATGTAACGAAAACTTAACTTGTAAGCCTGGTGTGTGTTTATTTGCTAACTTGATGTGTGTTGTCTACATCCTAATTGTGATGAGGCATGAGTATCGAGGAAGGCTTATTTGACCAGAATCGAGTAACAGATTGTGGACTTTGAGCTGTACAGACTGATCGTACATCGAGTGCATATCGTCGTGGTAAATACAAACTGATAAATCACTAATTTGCACAAATGATGTACAACAGCCTTCACAGTGCTTCAGTGTGTCACGCCGAATATAACATTTCCATATTTTGAGTAGTATTGTGTTAAATAGGTGTTAAATGGGCGACTTCCTTTAATTTTTTAATTTTTGAGTTTACATATTTGGTTATCGTTTGGAATTCAACACGCGATGTGATGGGACGCTCATGAATCGTATGAGAATGTTATGGGGAAAAATGTGTAGAATAATCCACAGCATTCATACAACATGGACTGGGCACGAAAGTGCATTGAGTTGTCTGTCGGCCCCCGATACCATCATATATGTGCATTCATTTCGCGGTTGCAATCCTTCTGATTATATTTGTTGAGTGATGGTGATTCTTCGGAAATGCATGTTAGTAAGGAGAAAAGCAAGAGATGTTTGTCATATCTGGTGTTGTAGTGATCAACGATCGTGTGGCTTCTCTAAGGATCCCGGCTGCAACAGGTGGCCTGAAACGAACTCAGCGCCATTTTCTTCAGTCGTGCAACTAATTGCACGCATCAAATGCTTGCCCTTTTCTTAACGACTCATCTATTATTTTATTCTTCAAGGTCGTTTAGCCCGAACCTTTACGAGCGTTGTTTAACGCACTCGAAGGTTCCACGCACTTTTCGCCTTGCGCGCTTTTGAGCGCCGCCGAGTGGTCTGTGACCCACCTCGCGATTCTTTCCTTTCTTCTCTTGGTTGTTGCCATTGGTTCCAGACTGGGCTAGAGCTAACTACTTATCACATTCCCAAATACATGCTGGAAATATACGGTTTGTTTCCAAACCCCACTGTGTTCTCTAGTTCAATTCCTGTTGGAACTACGTTACGAGTGTTCTTCAGAAGAGGCATATTAAACTGTTAGTGGACGAGTGTCTAGCTCATACCCACTTGTCCACTACAGTGTCGTGCATCCTAGGTATTCAACCTAGATCAGAAAGTCTGTTGTTTTGCAGTTCTCAGAATTGTAAGATTGATATGATCATATGAACGAATGTGTACAAGTTTACAAGCAGTATTCTCAAGCTACCCGAGCCCTTGTACCAGTGGATCAACGTTTTATCATGACAACTTTTGAGCAAAGATATCTGGAACAAGCCCGTGACAACGTGGTCAAAAGAAGATAACTATCTGGTTCTTGTTGATCGATCATTGGCAGGCTATAAATGGGCGCGTGATGTTGTGAGAATACACACACAAAAATCTCATCGCAGCCCTTACATTTTCCACCAGCTTACTTCTACATTCAGCCTGTTGTTACGAGATTGTGACCGACCAAGCTAAATACCTGTAAGTTGCAGACTAGTTCTGGTTAGTATGAACTATTACTATTTTTATTGTTATTTAATACCCGATTACCATATGGAGTGACAATCAGGCCAAGATCTTAGAAGAAAAAAGGGCACGAAAAGTGAAGAAGAAAAAAAAATGTAGACGGATGAAGAGGAATAAATCACGACGATACGCACAGACTTACAACACCAGCACCAGTGGCTTCTGTTCTTCGCCATAACAGATAGCGTCCTCAATCAAAGATGTTTAGCGTATTTCGGATCTCAGCCTGGAAGCCAGGAGCATCATATTGAAACAAGCTTTACAGTCAATGCTGTCATACCCCGAACCCCTGACCAACGGAGTGCCGCTTTCAGCCCAACCCACCACTCGCAAACAAAGCAAGATGTGGCAAGCGGTGAGTTGGCATTCGTAAGATGTGGCCAAGCCAACGAAGCCTGTGAGACGATATAAAAATGCTCGACAGTTGAAACAGTTTATCCTTTCCGAAAACACTTCGGCGAACTTCGTTACTGCTGACACGGTATTTCTCTCACACATCGCTACTGCTTCGGAGACAGTGATGGTCGAAAACGGACACTCTGAGAACATCCTCGGTGCAAATGGACCAGATTCCGCAGCCCTGAAATAAAAGCGCCCCTACAATGGCAATGTAAATTTGGCCTTTCACAGAACGATTGAGATCATGACGGCGACACAGATGGCGTAAGCTTCGGATATATGATCTACGACCTCATCACACAATCCATTGGCGCTGACACAGCTCCAAAGTTGCACAGACTTCTCAACCACATCCAAGTGCTCGCCACCAAGAGTAACAGCAGACAGAGAGCCTTGCCGATTTTACAACAACACCTTGAACTTGGTAGGTGAAAAGGCCATATCAAACTAACTAGGTCTCTAGTCTGTCTAAGATGTCCCATGGAATGACTTCATTGATGCAGAGTTTCCGGAGCACAGCCGTCAGCCATTCGACCATGACTAAACTTCCATCTATAAAGTTCTCAGGATAAAGTTCGTGGAGGTCCAATTCCTTGTGACATTTTAGGAACTTGGTCTCAAATGAGACGCCTGTTTTCGAGGGCGAAGAAACATCAACAGACCAGCACACAAAGAGCCCAAAGGCGTAATCAGACGAGAAGGTGGGCAGTTGAATTGTTAACAGAAATGCTCGTCCCAGCATTCTAAGCGTAATTGCAGGTTATAAGTAAACTTGCCACTGTCTCCGCAGGTAGCCTCGTTCATATCTAGCTTCCTGCTACCCGCTGTTTCGGTGAGACTGGAAAACATTTCAAGATTTCCAGGCAGTAGCGGCTTGTTCCATTACGATAGCGCGTTGTGTCCACTAGACCTCATGATTCCCTTGTAGTTGTGTCTGGGGTTTCAAGTGAGTCGCCTCAAAGGTCAAGTTGTACTCGTTACCGGACCGAATATTCTAGCGATCGTCAAAAAGCATCAGTGAATGCACTGAGACCCAACGGCCGGCAGTTCAGCTAGCAGTAGTACCACATCACATAGCGTTGCACGTATGTACTGCAAATGCTCAATGTGCTTCAGTCTCGTCTGGTGGGTCGGGACCTAGACTAGAGGCGAACGCACACTGGTAAGTATACAGCGATTATGACCATGTTGGTTATGATACATCAGTTTACGGTCGACAATGAAGTGACCTCCCACCAAGGTGCAAATCCAACCTGGCACATATCATTGCGTGATCGGAATACACACAAATGCTCCTGATTGACGTGCAATCCTGAAAACAACCCTGCCATCGACAGCTGGCGGATATGTGGTCAGTGTGTGTCCAAGACTGACTTGAACTTGGAAGTTGCCAGGTGGCGCACTGACGTCTAGAACGTCGAAAATAAGTGGCTAAGGACTTTTGTCCGTCAGGCAAAGAAACCTTTGGTATTTGACACACCACCATCTGTACTGTGACTTCTATCACGAGTAGCAAATGAGGGGTTACCGAGCAAAGAGTTATTTAACAAAAAAGAGGGAAGAGACAAATTGGTTTGGTGTGGACCAATGTGACTTGACAACAAAGCTGTGTGACAGGAAGACACAACATTCATAGTCATTATAAGTTTCAGTTCATAATTGTGAGGGCAGAATACTTTTCGGTTGCCCAGGCAGAAAGAGCAGGTTGGTTTGAGAAGGCCAACACGGAGCCTCTGGTTCAAAGGATGCCTAGTCCATAATGCAGCTGGGCGAAGTACAGAGTTCGCAGTCCATTTGGGGGCCGGTAACCGGTAGTGGTTCGGTTCATACGCCCTTCAGCTAGAATCCATCCATCCAGGATGCTCAATGCACCTTGTGTGACGTTGCGACAGAAGCAGCGCAACAGTTCGGGGATCTAACAACGGAGGTGGACCCGACGTAGCAGATCTGTCCAGCTAGGGATTGCAAGACCGATTGGGCTGTTAAGGCGCTTTCCTCCTATTGCCCATGGCCTGTGACCGAATAGAATCGAATGATTTGCAGCCATTTGAGGTACCCGACTCACCTGGCGTGCCAGCTGAAGCATGTGATGACCATGTTGATGCGTACGCCTTCCTCAGGATTTGTCCATAGTTGGTAAAGACTACAGATGCCTGTATCTCATACGGACAGCGTACCAGACAGACGGCACGCTGTTCGGGAGCCATGCCGTAGTACCTTCAAACAGCTTGTGACATTTTATAAGAGACCCAGCTGCCAACCGTGAACCAACCACACCCTGATGGTACTACCACTCGTTGTCCGCGATTGCTTATTGACGGCTTATTTCACAGTTAGCCATTACACGGAAGGCCGTTCCCCAATCTATGGCCAAGGGACACTCCCAGTGGCGCTGAGCTAACACGTCCGTTTATCAGGGCTCCGAGAATGAAAATGACTGATAATCGATTGAAGTTCTTGTATTCCCATTGACCTTTTCGCCTCCTCCTCTTTTGAAAAGATGCATGGGAACCGTGTTTCGTCAACGTTGAAGTTCGTCACGGCCATTACCTCAAGAGGTGGTTGTGTGAACGACTGCTTCATTGAAATCACATCATATCGGTGTTCACAAATGGCGCGACAAACCTAAAAACACAGCATTGACGTGCTTCAGATTCTACAGAAAAATTGTTGGGTTTTAGTCAGTCTTCTAGTGGTTTATAAATCTATTTCGCTTAGGTGTGCAGAATTTTAGTATCTATCGCTTGGTGGAAAAACCGTCGTGATGGCACAATTCGTCAGGGCAATATCGTATTTTTACTTTGTCCATTTGCACTCACCGGCGCATACTGGTTCCCAATCCAGCGCTGCTTTTCAAACGTTGAGACGACTATAGAGACGTGTGTGAATAGCCAGGTGTTATCGATCGTGGTCGGTGATAGCTGAAACACTGGGTCGATGGGGCCGGGCGACTTGACTGAAAATGTGCGTGCACCCCCCCACCCATCCACAGATGGTTCTGGTTCTAGCACTGTTTTTCCGTTAACTTACCCGACTAGGCCAGTCGTTGTGGCCTTTAAGTAAGCCCTTTGGTCTGTGCTCCGGAGTTTGTTGCCGGGTCCACTCGTCCGGTTCGCACGCCACATACACGGTGCATCTGGTCACGGAAACCGATTCCGTGAGAGGGTGCGAAAGATAAGTCCAAGTGTATGGTCCGTGGGTCAGCTGTACACGAACGATTTCACACACGCCTGCTCCTTCAACCTGGTTTACAGGCGACCGTGCAATGCGGCTGTGCAAAGCAAAATCGAGGCTGTTTTATCTGTACCTACCCATTAAGACTAATATCAAATTAACTTGTTTACGTGAATCAACCACTGAAAATATATTCAACCGGGCTAGTGGAGTTGACAGATGGGTTAGACCGCCAGAAAATCCTGATCGTCCGGTACACATGATAAGCACTCAGATTACCTCACGGGCCCGTTTGTTTGTCATGGTTCGCTTTGGCTGATTGCACCGAGAAAAAAGTGTGGTGTTGATTACGCTACCTGAAACCAATCTGGCCTGATGTTGTCACAAACAGCTGTGCAAGCATTCGATAAATTCGTCGACGGTGGCTGAATGCCTAAACTCACGCTGACCATGCCAACCTCTGCATAAATCCGGTTGTTCCTAACTAAGCCTAACTGAACTGGACTGCCTCGCTTGAATAACCATGAAATCTCGGTATCGAATACTTAACTTGTTTGATGATTACTTAAGAAAAAGAGAAAGCAAACACACTCAGGTGCAGTAGTTACTTTATTAGATATTCTCCTTCTCACTAACGTGGGTAACTCAGTTTTTTTTATTTCTCAGCGCCCTTTTTACAGGGTATACTGCATGAGTTTACCAAGGAATCACCCAATCATTTGGAAGTCAGGGCCACATAAACATTCACGTGGCCGAAAAACGTCCTGTGGTGTTAAGACATTTAAGAGAGTAGCGTCTCGAAATGTGTCATTCAAACCTCGATGTGTGCTTCACACTAGCATGTCATATTATTGGGAAATATTTTTAGTATTTCTAACCTTAAAACAAACAGCTTATTGCAATAAGGTTTAGATAAGTAAAATAAAAAACCCACACGGGATTATTTTGCGTCGATCGACGAAGTTCATGACACCATTAGCGGTATAATGCAAACGATGAAACAATAAACGCCAATTAATATTGTCATCTGCTCAGTGATACACAATGGCTTTTGAGAGAGCTCAATTTTGAGGTCTCCCAAGAACACTAGGAAGGTTATGTATGATACACATTGTAGTTCTGCATGTTTTCTCCACAACTTTTGTGGACAACATCGAATGGTCGACTTTGGTAGTTACGTGGACAACGGAAATTTCAATGTGCTCTTGTCTGAAATGCTGACGGAAACTTTTAGTTGAGTTTAGAAGATACCAGTACTTGTAGTTTTTTTCGCATGGACAGAATCGCCGAAGTTTCTTCCTCTCATAAGAAAACCGGCATAAATGCTTGATCGTGACCGAGAGGTAGACCAACACACCTTCGTCTGGTTGTGTTATTCAAGGCTGATGATATACTTCATTGAATTTTGAACATAGTCAATGTGTAGTATGTTGTTAACCAACAGGTCCTCCATAAAGTTGATAGACAACAGTCGACGGTCAGCTGTTACACGTCTTCTACTGTTGAGTAGGACCTCCATCAGATTCAGTGCAATCGTTTTGGATAGCAGGAACCATTCATTGCTCTTTGACCGTGGGATTGTTGCATCACTGATGTCTATCAGGCCACTGAATTCGTAAAGTTTGTTAGCCAACATAACTTAGTTTCTGAAGGCTTTCAGATTGTTTGGGATAGTGGTGGTGTTGGTAGCTTGGGTTGACAGTTTAGATGTTCAGTTGATCGTCGGACATGGCATTTGGGTTGCAAGCGTTTTGACCACCAGACGAAATGGCAGGTTGAGTGCCGAAAGTCATTCAGTCAAACCCGTGCACACTGACGATACCAGATCGTTCGATAATGAAACGTTTACAATATAATTATCAAGCTCGGGAACAGTAGTAAAAGTCTACCCGGCTACGAACTTTTGAAAGCTGGTCATCAAGACAGAGTTATTCTGGCACTGTGGAATGGTGTTTCAGAGTTCCAGTACATTCTGTTGTCACATTTCAAGCTGGTTACAGTTATTCCATTTCCAGCCTTTTTTAGCCAGTACTATTTTCCGCACCAGACCCCGTACTGGAAAGCTTATAATCGTAGCTGATTTGCGTATTGATGGGTGCTTCCAGTGTCCCATGCTTACCTTTATGTAAGGAACATGAATGAATGATTTTTGTGAGGGGAGTGGGTAACTCGTCCTTCTGAAGCTGCCGGGCACATTATCTCAATATCTGGTAGGTTGAACTAATCGAAAAAGTCACTTCCAATACATAGTAAAATTTTAAAAAAAACCCTTCTTGCTGTTGCCTTCTAGATGAGCCTCCTCCAGATGCGGATCCTTTTTATGGTTACCATTTCTCGCTCCCTCTCGTGCAAAATCATCATTAACTCACCAACGTGGAAGGTGCCAGTGATTCCATGCTCCTGAGACTCAGTATGTCAAGATTACCTCTAAGTGTTTCGCTGAACTGAAATCAGGTGATCGAGAAGATCAGAGTAATAGATCAACATTGTCAGATCTGCAGGGTGTAACTGACGAGGATGCCTTGGAATGCCATTGCAAAGACATCCAAAATATCTAGTTATTCTAATGTGAAATTCTTCATAATAGTTGTAATCCCAATAAGCCATTTTTGGACCAGATATTGATGACTTGACCATCAAACGCTATCTCTCTCCTTCCCCTTATTCATACGGCTCATTTGTGAACTAAGTTGGTATTGTGGTACGATCATACCATGAATGAACGAGGTGCCATAAAATCGTTCTATCCGACTTCCTCAAGTGGAATCAAGACTCTTTATTCTGTCATCCCTGGTTCAGTGAATCAACAAATAGTTGGTCTGTGTAGGTCAGCATACCAAATACAATGGATCTGTGTGATGATATGTGACTGAATGAAGGTCACATGTGAGATTAGGTGATAAGTATTGACGCAATGCTCATGGAAACAACAATTCGCTACACTCAGCCTGGGCCCGTGAAATCGTATCCAAACTGGAAATAAACGCAATGCACTCTTTCTATAAAATACACGTTTGTTTCGTTCCAGATGTGTCCATTAAACCAGACTGCTTACTATGTTCGTCCAAGCATAGCTGCAAATTCACTCTGAAATATTATGAGGCTGATCCTGAAACCCGACAAGCCATTCCATTATTCTTCGTTTGAGTAGAGGGCATATTCTGCATTTTACTGGTAAATAACATTATATAATTAACCACAGTTTAAGCAGACATCCGACAAACTGGAGTGTTTAAATTAGATTAAGACTGTAGGGAACTATGCCCGCACAGTTCTAATAAGCGAAAATCTGTAATGGTGTATACGTTGATTTGTCTGGCATTGGAAAATTTAAGATGACCTACTTGGAGGCTCTGCCCGGTTGGTTTCGTTCAATTATGGGTACTTTGCTTCTCAAGATTGTTTTGCGAGCAGACATGCATCATTTCGGGAGCCAAATTTATCTAATTTCATTTAATTTGGGTGTGGTCTGGTTCACATTTCTCATATCGGAAATGCGCGCGTTGTTCATGAAGTGAACAAGACAGGACATATTGTTTACAAGGTTAACCGGTATGCATGGGATCAATTTGTCTAATCGGTACCGACGATTTTTCATTCCCAGAGTTTTTACGTCAGTTTGTTGATATGATTGAAACAATTAGTTAAACCTACAGCAGATATTTAATGTGTGGCTATTTTCTAAAACTTTATTCTGAGACAGTCTCCCATGTCACTCTTTGTTCCAAATCGTGATCGGTGAAACAAAGTCCAGTCGTGTTAGTTATCAAACTGGACACAATTCTACACTATCAGACACCCGTCTTTGACAATCCGTCTGATGACATCCGTTTCTTTAATAGGTAATCAGGTTTGCCAGCTATGAATCTCAAATAATGGAATGTTTTCTAGCTCCAACTGGAGAAGTTTGACTCACTAGGAAAAGGAAGAAGTAACACCGGGATATAAACTGAAGCCGTTAAACACGAAAGAGCTCTAAGATACCACCTACTCTGTGTCCTGTTCAAGTAACCGGACTGTTTTAGAAGAACAAAGTATAAAATTGTCGTCCTGTACCAAGTAGTTAATGTACACCATACAACTCGACATCAACGTTTTTGGAAAACACTTGTATTTTTTTGTCTATTACTCTTGTTAGCAGTTACTGTCTGATCATGTGGATAATCATTTTAATCGAGCCTATATATATATACACACTTCATCGGTAAATCGTGTTAACTTCGCTTAACATGACGTCAATCTGTCCACAACTGAGAAACTGCCTTCATTCATGTTATCCTCTTAAAAATCGAACATTAATGGAAAACAAGTGAGCAGCGTCGAACGATTGTCTTCGTACGTAAGTTCTTTGTTTTTGTCCACGTGTTACACTGAAACTAGACTTTCTGCACAAGGACCAGATATCACGTCGAACTGGCATGAAAATACCTTCATTAAAAAGATTCATCAGTCACTAGTAGGCATGGTATGACAGTGTTGTGGTCGCAACGATAACCAGGAAAGTATGAAATTAATCAATATACGTTGCCTCGAAAACTGATGTTGACGTCACAGAAATTATTGTTATCCCAGGTGGTAGGTGAAAAACAAAGCGATATATATTGAGCAAAATAATTCTTAATTAATGCTGCTAACTATGATTTCCTAAACAGTATTTTATTCAAATGTTAGTCACTGAAGTATTCTGTTTTGTAAACAAACATGTGTTTGCTGAACTGTTAAAATTCCCAATTGATCCAATTACGACTGCTCTGCGCAGACATGCTTTTACCGCTCGATCGAAACCCCTAGATACAGAAAACAAGGTAAGTTGAGTCACGTGGCTGCATATTTATCAATTGTTTCGTGGTTAACTATACATAATTGTATAATAAAAAGATTCCAACGCAGTGTGATTATGTCTTAAAGGGTTTAGAAGTTTGTCACAGTGCATAATCGTTCGAAAATACCCATTGAATTCATGAGAACGACAAAATCCAGGATTTGGAACAGTGATTGCGTAACTGATAACAAACACGTCGTCCATAACTTCCATTGGCCGTCTTCCTGACTCACCCTAGTTACTCTTTTACATATTTACTCTGTTGTAATTAGATTAGTGATCAAACACAGTGCATAATAATAAACCGTGGTCATAGCAACCGGAAGTTACGATGTTTTTTCAGCACGTCTCCTTAGTTTAGAAGTTTTCAGTCAACCGATTCTTCTTTCGATACGAACATTCATGTCTGGCTGTAAGTTAGGATGCTTTTAGACAATACGCTGAACATGAACGATGAATTGACAGTTATTTGCAGTAATAGATTTGTACGGCGCTCACATGGTCGATTTTTCCATCTAACAGCCACATGTATGTGACGACAGACGGTTGGGATGGAAACCCTTCCTTTCTTTCTGACAATTTATAATATTGTCGAAGTATCATGTTGTACTCCTCATAAATACGCCTCAGTCAAGACGGCGGCAGAATTAGACCAGATAACAAACCCGTATTATGTAACCTGTACAAGTTCATGCAGTATCAAATCAAATTTGGTATAAACTATTTATCTCTTATATCTCGGCTACTATGGAAACCGAGTTTAATCCGTTTGCATAATTTCCAGTCATGCAGTCGATAGTCTCACGCAAATAACAATATGTGATAGATTACGTGAACGGTTAAAGCACCAACCAACAGTATTTATAGAAAGACTGATTTCTCCGACAGTCATTAACAGAGACCCCCATAGGAAAGCCGAATTACTTCTATCCTAAAACAGTTCATTATAAAAGTGCACGATTATCGATGGGTTAAATTTAATACTAACTGAAAGCTACGTTACAATGGTAAAAAATTGAAGTGTTTTGGAGAGTAAATTTTTATCCCTCATGTGTCGCGTTCGAAACAACAGAAAAGTCACCGAACTTTCTTCGTTTAGTAATACCTACTTCGTAGACTAAATTGATAGTTCTCTTGAACGCAGTAATTTTATGAATACTTACAAACAGTTAGAAAGTATGGTTTTACCGAAGCTGCAATACAGTGTTAGCCAAAAGAAAATGGACAGGATGGTTACTACTGATGAGTAGACATGGATCGGACGCTGAAAGTGTACGGCTCTCTTACCGAACTCACTGTACTTTAGAGGACGTCAAACCACCCCTCGGTATCGAACGTTCATGTGACTTCAGTCGAATATCGGTGACGAATCAACTCATAAACTCTCACATGAACTTGGAACCTGACTGCTGTTTCGCTCGTATAGACGTCACATCTGGAGCACGCAACAGTGTAAAACAAAATTAGAATTGTGTGCCCATTAGTAATAACTTCGATTTCATTTTCTATTGCCCGGTTGACTTATCTGAGTTTACTGCACAAGTCTCGATACCCTGACATGTTGTTGATTAGCTCTGTGATATGCTTTCTGTTGCTTTATATACATCATGCGATCGAAAGCTTCAACCTCAGTTGCTAAAGCTTCAGAAAGTCACGTATTGCTGACGATCAGTCGGCTAGCGCTATAGCAAAGATTGTCCGTAGTGATTAACAACAGTGACTGAACAAGATAAAATAAGTAGTTGTGTTTTAACTTCCATGCTGTACATATGCGCGAGCTCTTGTTGAGAAAAAATACACGTTAAAGGTCAGTTATTACCGATTAGAGTGAAGGGGAATTAAATGAAAGATGGCTCAGTTCGCTTTCTCGATTCGTCACATTTTTACTTCCAAACACTCGTTTCTTGCCACCAATAAGCCCAGCGGCTTCTGATCATTAGAATTTATTCACCGGCTAATCAATTTTCACCCTAAAGTTCCACACCTACCATTAGTCTACTTGTCTGTACATCATACCGAGAATACCACACGCCGCTAAACAAAAATGGTTAACTCACGCAGCATAAACTTATTTTGGAAAGGACCTCACTAGACAGACCATTATCATAGGCGACGGTCATCCAACAACGACCGCTTCACCCTCAGACCCCTGAAGTGCCCATTGCGTAGTCCTAGACTATAGCAGTAGTTCGACTCGCCTGTATAACCTACTCCTGACGACCACCAGTCACTTTGATTCGAGTTGCCAAGTCGATCAAATTTTGCTCTGGTACGCTTAGCGACATTAACAATGTACATACGGTCTAAAATGAATTCCTATCGCATAAGGTCTCTTTCAAGTCAACAGATTTTCTCCTCGATTAGAGCGTTGTGCTAAGCCGTCAGTGAACCAACGCGGATCAGCGAATGCTGGCTAAGCCTCGAATTAACTACACTATCGACCCACAATGACAACTTGGAAAACGCCGTACACTGGCTGAACACTGATTGCGATGCTTCATACTGAAACAGGAAGTAGGCCAACATTCGACGACATAATTAAACAAAACCCAAATTCCAAACGTAGTTGTTCACAAAACAAAAGTCAATGGTCTATGGAATTTAGGTATCCACAGTATAGAAAGATTTTCAGCCAAAAATGTGGTATTGTTGTGAACCAAGAACACAGATGACGTAGAAGTTGTGTATTTAGGAAACCAACAAAGGTTTGGTGTTCAAACAAGACAACAAACAAAAACACTCATCTACAAATGACCGCCGTCTCAGAAGGTCTCAGGTGCCACAGACTCCAATGCTCAGCTCCTTTGCATAGCCAGAACTATTCCATGGCATACTACACTGTCGTGTTGGTGTGATCTTTCTTTCCGTGTTTTTCTTGCGGCTACTTTGTCGTCCCACTATTGAATAGAGGTGGTGTGAGTTGTATGGGGCGATCGATCGTCCTCATCACGCTGAGCGTTAGGTTTGACATCGCCGTATAGTAGATGTGGTGAGATGTTTCTTCCCGTATTTTCCCTGTGACTACTTTTTCTGTGAGCCAAGAACGGGGATAGTACGAGGGTTATTTATTCAAAAAAGCAACACATGGGTTAGGAGCTTAAACAGAACAGCAAACAAAAACACTCATTTGAATACAGTACTCGGCCCAGATCGTCACGGTTGCTACGGATGTTAATGTTCAGTTGCCTTACGTATCAAGGTCCACTTTGTGCGACGCTGCGTTCCCTTGTTTCTTCCTGTTTTTTCCCTGCGGCTGCTTCGATGTCCATGTGTGCTCTGGCCCCGCTACTGAATAGCAGTGGCGTGAGTAGTATATTACGACCGCTCGTCCTCACTACAGTTTGACGGCAAAATTCGTGCCGTCTCCCCACTACTGAATAGTGGTGATGTGGTAGTATGGGGCGATCGCTCGTCCTCATCACAGTATATTTGTATGTTAATTAGTTAAAACTATATGCCTGGGTTGTCAATATCAACACAAATATCTTGTTTGAAGAAGGTGCAGCAGCGTTCGCAGTCTCTTCTTAAGACCGACCAGTTCTCGCACAATCCATATAAGAAAGACGTAGAGGACGTCATCATTTCTGGCTGCAACACCAACATTTAATTACACACTTGTGATGAAAAGGTTCTTAATTAAGGACCAAAACTACTAAGAAAGGTATTGTAAAGGGGAAAAAGTTGATGTTTGTTGGCGCACACTCTAGAAGGGGAACAGCTGATGGGTTTACTAACTGAATAGAGCCCAAGAAGACGAGATAACACAAGAATAATTATTCACGAAAATCACGTGTATATCATGTCTTTTTGAATCATTTCAAATTGAACACTATCCACGGTAGACAACAGCTCTTGTATTCGGATAGGCTTTTCGGCTAGCCCACTTTGACAAGAGACACTAAAATAGATTTCTACTTTTACTAAAGTTTAGCAGTAGTGCCTATTTTTGCATGTACCGGGATATGAATTGTAGCCGTCGCATCTGTGTTATGAGCCAAGAACAGTGATGGTGCAAAATTTGTATATTCAGGAAACCAACAGTGCTTTATGCGTCTAAACATGACAACAAACATAAACACTCATCTGCGAACGACATTGGTTCCAGAACTTCACGGTTGCTACAGACGCCAACACTAAGTTCCTGTATTTACCGAGAACCATTTCTTGATTTACTGCACTCCGATGTTTTTTCTCGTATTTTTCCTGCGGCTACTTCAGTTTCAAGATCTATGTTCTTGCCTTGCTACTGAATAGCAGCGGTGTCAGTAGCGTATTGCGATCGTTCCTCCTCACTACACTTCTGAAACCAGTATGATAACCGCAACACCAATTACCTAACAACAGACGTGATTGAATGATCACATACAAATGTCGAACCGCAACATTGTGCGAATAGTTTTCAATCCGTCCGGTCATTTCGAAAAGAGAATAAGGGGAATCATCTTGTTCAGTGAGATCGATAATAAAGTACTGTATATTATAGTTGGAGTCGTTAGCTGCGCGCGTTGAAAAGGCCCTTCATCTCTTGGTTTACGAGCTGAAACAGCAATGATGACACTGGTAGATTGTAGGCTACTGGGTGTGCTCGACAACCATTTCATTTCATACAGAACTCAATTTTAAAGCATGTCTTTCTGTCTTCCATTGTAATGCCACGTTTTCAGCCACTGGATTCAGCCACAGAGCTCATATGAACAAAATGTCTTTTTGCGACATGGAGTATTTATGTTAGATTCGACTACATCAACCATTAAGATAGCTAACTAGCTGAGTATACCAAACAACTTCATCCAGATAACAACCTAAGATACGCCTACAAGATGTCTTTCGGTTGCTAATTTAGAACACTTATCTCTCGCCAAATTGGGACATAAACTGTGCGGGAACAACCCACGTAAACTGCCAACTACGTTGCCTTAACTGTCAGTAGCGATCTGCAGGGTTATACGAGATTTGATACGTCTGCATCTCTCCCTGTTAGAGTCGTGTCATTTAGATATTCGTGTGGAACATACCGGTTTCCTTTAGAAATAAGTGGAAGAAAAAATACAGAGTTTGAAAAAGAGGCGGATGAGGGAGTCATATTGATCGAAGGTGTCAAACCGGGAGTCCCTCAACTATGGTCAAACTACTTGAAAAATAATCCATAGGTATGTATTCAAGTGACCACCTTTTATTGCAACCCGCAAACAGATTAACATGATCCGCTGGAAAAACCATAAATAATTGATAAATATGTTTTTATCAACAGTAAGCAGTTCACAAAGAGAGTACAACAGATTGCGATGACCATCGTTTTTCTCTTTTCTGCGATGGTGTAGACTTAGAAACCTTCTCATAGAGGCTACCACTTTGGAGCTACCAGTTTTGCAAATCCCAGAGGGAAGCTTTGTTTTGACTGATCATTCTGCACGGACAGTGTTGATGCAATCAAGAAAGACTCATTCCCCACTTCCAGTTGACCAAACAATAACCCATGCATAAACATAATCGCCATCAATTTAGTTTATGGGATTGTTCATGCGTTCACCTCATCGATGTGTTCCATCTAACTTCTTGTGGTGACAGTGTTAATGATCAGATCGCTTTGTATCCCTATTCGGATGCAATCAACACTGGGCAACTTGAATCTTAGCTCGAGTGTAGAGCACACAGACTGTCTTGATGCGTACACAACTGACTGCTTACCACATTCTAATCATTCACGCATTGGTATCCTTTTTCGGTCGATATAGTGAACTTGATCGACTTGTTCTGGATAGAACAAAATGACCACTGAGCCTTTGAGTGGTGTTCAACATAAATCGATTCATATCGACCTATTGGTCGATGATGACATCAAATAGCACTTTCTTTGCTGGGAGACTGGGTATTCATTCAGCAGACTTGCGAAAGGAGAGTTCCCAACGCAAGCCGTATTTTGTACAACTCAAGTCCTAGTTGTCTAATTGGTGCTGGCTACCCCCATTCACTTTTATATCTAACGATGTATTTACACAGGTTGAACAACTATAGAACGCTGTACACCGAGATCACTCTAGGCGAACGCATCTATCGAATTTCCAAAAGTGACGACGTGACCAGCTGGTCTGTCCTCTACTTTCTTGGCAATCGTTAACTAATTATTCCTTGTAGGTTTCTGTACCAAACACCCCAGTGGAATGAACAAATGCCAATTACATGTGAGGTCGATTGAGAATTGGTTAGAGGATGAATCAGCGATATTCAGCAATGATCACATGATCAAATGGTACGGAAAGAATGGAAGTATAACTACGACAAATTGTGCTCATACCTGATGTCAGTTCACATTGTCAGCTTAAATCTAGACTAAGGTTGAATAGCCGAATGCTAATGTCTCTTGACCACAATAACGCTTTTGGAACCTTGAACTACAGTTGCTATATGAAAAACTTGATATAACGCATAATAAGCTGCTTGATGACTACTTCTTATGATGTTCATTATATTCAGTGTTCTTACCAACGATGAGGTTCTTCAGAACGCCATTTTCTGCCGTCTACACGACTTGTACAAATGATCTCAGTTAGCCTCGGTTTTTGTTAGCAAAATAAAATGATGATATTCTCCTCTACGGGACATCGGATTATTATTATTATTATTATTATTATTATTATTATTATTATTATTATTATGTTGCTTCGTACATTTTTTTACTTCTCAGGTAATACAAATAAAGCTGGAAATGGAGAATGGAAAAACTCCTCCATTATTCTCATTTTCCAATTACAAAGATGCAATGTATTATTTTAAAAACGTTAACTTGGGTTCACATATGTACTATTTAGCAACTAATTGCGACTTTCAGTCTCAACTTATCAGGTCATTTTCGATGGCAGTCTTCGTGTTGTTGTGATTTCAGTTCTGAAAGTTTTGATCGCATCTCTACAGCTGGCCTTTATTTGTTGCTGCCTTAATGTGGTTTAGAGGGACAGCCAAGAGCGAATGCACATTTGTACCATTGCAATCGGTCTAATCAGCTAGTCTTTATTTGGATTATCATATAACGACCGGTTAATGCCCGGGATGAAAAATGTACTAGGGTGTACAGATGTTTCCATGTGATTACCAAAAATAACTTAATAATGATAATAATATGCATTGCGACTGCCGTCAGAACTACAGTTAACAGACGGCTGTGTCAATGGTGAATATCGTTCAGTTCAATCAATTCACCTAATACCGTTGTATTTTACCTTCAAGCTACTTTTGTTTTCTAGATTATCAAGTATTATTCACCGGAGTAGAAGCTTACAGTTGTTTCTGTTTTAATGTTAATGTACATATCTGAGTCGGTTCACTACTAAGGATCAAGTTTGGTTTGTTAGATTAGTGGAAATCACAACCCTGTCACATAACAACTGAACCAGAGTAACAGCATGACGAGTTCACAGTAAGTTATCATACCTATTTTCTTCTTAATTGAAAGGTTGAACAAATTGTAGTATGACTACTGTTGGCCGATTGATTAATATTTTGCATTTCTGAAAGTTTACGCTATTTTTGCTTCCACTTGGGCTTTCACCTATCCTACTCCCACACACATTGACGCACGTAAACTGCCTACATGTGATATGCGTGGACTACGAGTGGGAGTTATTTTGGCACATCGGTCGATCGGAATCGATCGAGCAATCACGCATGAAATCTTATCTGTCTATTCACCGGTTTTTGAAACAAAACTGGTTTCACCGAACCGGTTGAAACCTCGTAACCGATTTAACAATTAACGATATACTACAGGTAGGTCCATTTTAAGAGGATGTCAAAATGTAGCGCATTGCCAAAATTAAAACTGTGCCACGCAGTACACACCTTCCATTTTTTCTCTTCCAGCTCCCAAGTTATTAGTATACTACTATTTTTACTGTATACTAATAGACCCACAGTATACATCTTGCCAGTTCGGTTATCATTGGCTTGTTTTTTCTAAATATATGCAGCCAACATCGATGAACGGCCTACAGTTTGTAACAACTAATAAAACTATGGGCAAAAATCGTTCAAAAGTAACTTGGTGTCATCTAGTAACCTCTGCTTACCACACAAAATGTACTTATGCTCACGTACCCCAAAATTCCTTGAAGCCATTCAAAGTCAGTATAAGCGACTGTTCAGAATCAACATTGAAACTCTGGGGGACTCCTACAATCAGAAGAGGAAAAACAATTCAATATATTAGTATGCGACGCTCCGTCCCTTCCAAATTATGACGTGATGGGTCTTCAACATCTGTCTGCACACTGTTTCACCGTTTGTATGACTGTTGCGAAGTCTGCTTTTGACGGATTGACTGATACCTTCGCAGATTGCAATTGAAAGCATCTTTTTCATTAAAGGAAGGGCTGACAGCAAATAATATGGATAGCCTGTTGCAAGACGCTAGTAAACAAAATCCGACTTGGAAACATCTAGTGTAGTTTGGAGTTCGCATAGCTTTTCTCAAAAAGCATTTAGGCTTGGTCGGTTACTTCACATCTAGCTGATTGCAATAACTTCAAAAAAACGAGTTCTGTTGAACTCACGTGAAGCATTACTGCGAACTTTTAAAGATGACACTTTAATACCAAACGACCATAGGTCACTGGCTGAGAAAACACACATTGTGTCACATGCTCAGTATAAGAAAGGACCACTGGACTGTTCGACTTCGTGCGTCCAGTCGAATGACCACACTCCAGACGTGAACAGTTAATTCTATTTCTAGTTTCAGCTGTGATCGCTTTGCATGATGCTCAAGGTTGAACAATCGTATCCATCGAAAATAACCAATTTCGTTTTTCCTAGATTTGAGTCGATCCGGTATGTGTGCCCATGAATATGGGCACAACATGTCATAAATTCTCAGAGGATGTGGTAAGCAGTTGATCCCAGTTAGGAAACAGCGAGCGCACTGATGCGTTTGCGTGATGCGTCATCGACTTTTCCACACGCTTTTGCGTGTGTTCATCGATCGATAGGCATTCGGAATGGCCATCCTATCGACCGTGAGAACAAATTGCACACATGCCCCTTGAACACACAGTGTCTACTGTTTTACGTTGCTTTGGCTGCTCTGTGCCTGCCTATGATGTTGTAATTGCAATAAACCGTTTTATTAGTCTAGTATCATTCTGTTAAATGGCAAACAACATTTTGGCGACAGGCATTAATTGGACTGTGGCGGTTTTTCTCATTGTACATTCCCCATTTAAAAACCTATCTGCAGAAAAATCCATTACCGAACAATATCTATAGTGGAAAACTACTCTTGCAAATTATACACACCTGCTTTCTGAGCTTGATGCTCATCAGATTGTGGCTGATAGTTCAAAAGTTGAACGATCCTGTCATTACCACGGTCGTGAAGAGCGACGCCACTCTGACAACTTACGATTACACACCAAATGATGTCTATTATCCATACTGGAACCATTGAAAAGTATATGAGAAAGACGACACCATATTTTTGCGTTGACGAATCTATCGAACACTTTGTCTCACGACTTGTCCCGGATCTTCCAGACTGTGCCTACGGACAGATCCCACAACGTCGTGTCGAATAAACAATGGTTACTCAAAAACTTGTTACCAAAAAGTAGTTTGGCAGTTTTATGATGTTAGATGAGACCCAACTGTGAAAAGTCAGGGCTTCGACTGGATTCGAACCAGCGACAAAAACACCATGCCTCTACGCGGCAAGCGCTCTACCAGCTGAGCTACGAAGCCACACCAGGAACTCGGAAATTGCACATTTGAACTCGGTTACCCACCCGTCACAATTGGGTCTCATCATAAATCTGCCAAACTACTTATTAGTAATACAGTTTCTATGCTCAACAGTGGCGTTGGTGGATTCCAGCGTGAACTGTTGGAGAAATCCTGTCGGGGAAGTCGATTCCTTGGATCATTTGGTGGATCCCATGTGAGACAGTGGGACGGGTGTGTAAACTAGTTCAAATGTGAAATTTTCGTGTTCCTGGTGTGGCTTCGTAGCTCAGCTTGTAGAGCGCTTGCCGCGTTAAGGCGTAGTGTTTCAGTCGACGGTTCGAATCCAGCCGAAGCCCTGACTTTTCACAATCGAGTCTCCTCCAAAGACCTATTGTTGGCTTTTATGCGAAGAAGGTGCATCAGTGATTACTATCCGAAGATGAACAACCCTGAATGTGAAAGAAAGCATTTGACATCGTGCGCCAACGTGTTAATTTAGTCAGAGAGATGACAGTTTTTCTCTATGGAATGTACATTACATACTGATGTTAACTAGATGGCACACGTAAAACATCATAAGGAGTTTTGTTAATATCGTTGTGGTGAATATCACTAAAAACCGACTGTGTCCACATTTAAATCCCATTTTTCGATGTTAGAAGTAAAGTCATATTCACAAGGTGTCTTCCCGAAAGTAGTGCTTGTCAATCGTCTACTTCCAGGTCAACTGACCTAATTTACAAGAACTTGATTGTTCGAAGGACTAACTATTCAACGATCAGTCGCAGACTTAGGACCTCAAACACACCGTTTATCATCTCCCCAAATGTGAATGGGCAACATGTGATATTTGAGCTGGATACTGGATCGGCCTATACAATGCTGCAACCGGATGCCTTACCACATCTTGCAGAGGTGGACCCACCTGAAATTCAGTTGCGGTCGTACACTGGTCAGACAGTGTATGTTGTCGGTGCGCTCCTTGCTCTTGTTTTCTATGAAAATTGAGTAATCTGCATACGTATTCATGTGACTAAAAGGCCGGGTTTAAATATACTTGCTCGAGACTGGAAAAAATAGTTCATCCTGGTATTCCGTTAAATGTTAACACAATTCAGACTCAGTCACGATTATCTACAGTTATAAATACATATACGAATTTCTTCGACCAGATAAAGTTTGGAAAGCTGCGGAATTATCCCGCACATTGTCTACCCTCACCGAAGTTCTGGAAGGCTCAAACCCTGCCATACGTTTTTCGTAATAAAACTGATAATGAAATTTATCGACTTTTAAGAAGAAACGATTGAACCCGTTCAGTATTCAGATTGGACAACACAAACAGTACTCGTATCGAAACCGCAAACTGTAGTAGGAACTTCTGATGAATATAAAATAACTGCGAACTAAGTGATAAAGTCAGATCGTTATCCCTTACCAAAAATTAATGAAACATACGCGTTCTCATCTGAGGAGATTAACATTTTACAAAATTGGGCTTGTATCAACAGATTGAGATGGAGGAAGAGCCACGTCTTTGCTCTACAATTAGCATCCGCATAAGAATACTTCATTACGCCCGTCGTCCAGTTGGAATTAACTGTGTCCGCTATTTCTCAACTTATCATTATTCTCTACTTGAAGATATGCCTTATAAGTATGCACACCTTGATGACATCCTGATCACCGCACGTGACACTGAACTGTATTTACAGACTTCGGACTTAATCTTGAAGAGACTATCAGATGCAGGTCTCGTATTAAGAAGATAAAAATATGGATTCCTCAGATTTAAGCTGTCAAAGAAAGACCTAAAACCACTTGAAGTGAAAATACGAGCTACAAGTGAGCGATCTCCAATCTTTCTCAGGAGCGGTATCAGTTTTCTCGATTCATACCCTCCGTTGCGAAGCACCTTCGTCCTTTTATCAGTTTCCGCGAAAAGGCGGAAAGCTGACAGACACCGTGCTAGCTTTAGTCAAACGGTACGTGCGAGCAGGATGGCCAGAACGGAAACCTGTCAAACTTGTACCTTTCTTATCGAGAGTGACCAAACTATATCTTCAAAATGGGTCTGCTTGGAGGAACAAGTGTGGTGATTCCAAAGAGACAACGACCATCCATCCCTGATGAACTCCATGATGCTCACCCAGGCATCATTATGCCATTTATACGTGTGGTAGCCCACGATGGATGGCAACATTGTGTGTGTGGTTAAATCATACGAATTATGCCAACACCTCGAAAACGCAGCCTCCAAGGCAACACTGCACCCTCGGAGTTGATAAGAAACATTATGGAAGCGAAACATTTTGGACTTTCTATGGCCTGTTTGAAAGACAAATAATTTTCCCTATTGTGGATGTTCATTTCAACTGGATTGTTGCTCATATTCTGCCAACGGTAACAAGGAATAATACAATAATCAAATTACGTACAGCCATTGCAACATTCGATGACGCATCATGCAGACCTATCACCTTTGTGCTTTCTAGGATCTCCACAATGGATATTGCCAGACACATCCGGTGTATCAAGCATATATCCAACAACCATATCACCTGATAGATTGATGACCCTTGTGGAAGACATATTGCTTTTAGTTATGTCAAGGAAATTCAAAATACACTGATGATCTTCTAAGCTGGTAGATATCATAGGACAATAAGACCCTCCTCTGAAATGTTTAGTAACTGGCATCATTCCAGCTTTAATTTTGCGATAATCCAATGCTTTGTGAGAGAATGCGTTCAAGTGTATACTGGTGATAGTCCAAAAACTTTACCAGCGGATTTGTGTAAAAAGATTGGCTAAAAGAGGAGCATTGTTTCTAAAAATGAAATCATGTTATCTTTTCAGAATCACTTTCGGTTCCGTTGTCCGAGCGACCCTCGTCACATATGATGATGACCCAGACATTCTCTTTAAAGTCACATTCATTGAAAATTTTCTGAGAAGAAATCAAGCCATGTATTTCTTGTTGTTCAAGCTGAGCACGGATATCTCTTGCTTTGTATTTGATGGGAGTTGAGAAATAAGTTGAACTTCACCACAGTACTTATATTCTGAAGTAATGTTTACATCTTATGCTTAACACACCTGCTGATTCCATCATGTTTACAACCTCCAGATTAATCCATTGACCCATTATTTGTAAGGAACCTTCAGGCGAAATGTCCAGTCACACCATGCGCAACTATTGTATCCACTTTAGCCAGGACATCTGGTATCTCAGTTATCATTATCTGTGCGGCCTTCATATGTTTTAGTGTTCTCCAGTGTGTACATCAGGATGTATAAAATTCAACCTAACAAAATTTAAAACTGTTCCATACTTACTCAACGGTATTATTCGTATGACCAGATGCTGTTTTCTTTCAATGAATTCTGCCTCCCCAAAGCAAACGGAGCAAAAAGAACAGTAGACATAAAACTATGCCGACAGAACACTGAAGTGATGAGTAACGCGTAGACACTGCTTTCCAGCCTGTAACCGTCGTTATTTAATTTGATTTGTTTATTCCTGTTTTATTTAGACAACACATCAACCATTTTTTCATTGCTTGAGCGTCAGGTGACATCTATTACGAGAGTCACCTAAGGTCAGTACATGATTACTTTAACAAGTTCTGCCGGAATTGTTCACATACCGTGTTCATGGATCAACCGGAAGCCTAGACTAAACCTATCTGTTCAATAATATTCGGATTCAGAAGCTAATTTGTGTGAAATTCACAGACTGATATGTACCATTAAAAGACTAAGTAAGAAACATATTTAGCAAGCTAAAGTTAGATTTCATATATCAGTTGTTGGAGAATATTGTCCTGTTTTGTCGGCACCTAAATGTCACGTATTCATGGCTTATCGGCATCAGCTGTTGCGTTTTTTATGTGACAACACTCCCATTCATTCACAGGTATTGCCTTTAAAATTAAGGACATAGCCCTACAAACTTCTACATGGAAAAACGTTTTAATTGGCCCGAGATATCAGGTTGGTAAAATTGATCACATTATATTGGTTTGCTTGTTGTATCCAGTTGTTACAACTAATGAGGTGCAGTACAATTAGTGGAAATGGCGGAAAGTTGCAGGCTAAAATAACCACAGTCAAATTGATAGACACGAATCAAACGACGCGGGGTTACTGACTGAACATTAACAGAAACGTTCATTTAAGAAGAACAAACCCGCAAATTTGAAAAGTTGGTGATGTTCATTGTGACATCAAAAAATTTTACTCACTGATTAAGAAAATGAAATCTGACCTGAGGTTTGCGGCATTCTTCCGATAGGAGGCAGTAGATGTTTTCATTTGAATGTGAGTGATATTCAACTAGTATAGTACAAAACACTCGATAATTCTTGAAAGGCATTTATTTACTTTTAGGGGTTTTATATCTATATAATGCATGAAAGTGCTTTGTGGAACGTTATATAGAGTATTGCTGACTTGGCGTGAACGGGAACACTTTCTTGCCGTTATTGTGCTCTACTAAGTTATAATTTTCGTGTGATACAATACTTAGATTGTTTTGCTTTTTGGTTACACGTGTTCCACTATTCCCGAATAGGAGCTTAATTGCCACAACAGTTCGATTGTGCTATTGAAATGAAGTTATAACCACATCCAACCAGGAATGTTAACGGACATTCGAAATCGATTTTGATCGTGTACCTTTCTGAACATTTTGTCAGTGACTGTTGTTGGGTTGATCCAGTCAAGTTTCGTCTTCCTTCGTACAGTTTACTACTCGCTACCTTATTGGACATGGAATCAACTATAGAACGTCAACTGTAACCATGCCATTACATAGCTGTTCGAGTCCACAAACCAAATTTCCTTAAAATCTGCTAATTTGTAGCAGTAAAAAGTTTTAGATTAGTCTAGATTTATTAGTTTATGAGTAAATTTTCCGTATTTCACGTACGGTTGCTTTCGAAATTATTGAACATCTTTCCTAAACTACATGACTCATCCTGTGTCCTTGGCTGTGGCACGAACACTGACGCTTGCTGCTTTGCTCCAACTGAATCTTGGTTGAAACACCCTTTGAACTGCTCTCAAAAACAAGTGGACACAAATCACATAAACGATGCCCAACGTAATCCGAGGTTTGATAATGACCAGCTGAACATACTGAACTGCAAATTTCTACATGGGCTGCATGTTGAAGAAAATTCATTTCTTGAAACTGTAAGATTCATGCACAGATGACAGTGGTTTATACCAGAAAAAGTACTAAAAATCTGTGGAAGTTTCGGGTACAAACTAGGCCGTGTAACGATAAAACTGTTGTTTATCTTCAATCATTACCTGTCGATATATTAAGGCAAACAGTCAGTGACGTAGTGACAGGACACACTGAGTTGCACGACTTTCATGCACATTTTTAAATTATTAGCATGACGTAAACTCCATTACTCGTTATAAAGTTGCTACTATCAGAAAGCAACATACTGTAAGTCATATATCTGAAGATCTTTGTGATTTCTGGTTCCCGCCATTTGAATGTACTCCGAAGTAACCTGGTAGTCTCAGTAACCGTTTTGACTGAAACAATTAACTTTGTCACACTTATGACCTTATCTCTGACGTATTCATATGACCAAAACTGATATATTCTTAGACTGGATCAAAACGTATACGTTACCGAATCGTAGACAGACTGTCCAAATAATGAACATGACTTAACCGCGAATACAGGTTTTCACGACTCCCATTAGTGGTTCGATTGAGTACCATATAGACACAGATTGCGGATCTATGCATCAATAAGGACGACCAGCCAACTTGTTTGTGCAGTGTGACAGGCGGACAGAGTGTGTACCAGGCATGATAATTGACCTACCAGGACGCCATTCAAATCGTGCTGATATTAAGATATTGTTTATACATATGCGTTTCAATCTTACAAATGACGTCAGATAACATCCGTTATGCATGACGTCAAAATGGCGTTTTATTGGATAGACGGCACGAACCGTGAACAACAGTGATGAACGTTCACTAAAGCGGTGCAGACATACGAATGAGAACTGTGAAAAGATTGCTCACTAGTTCTAATTTCTTGCATTTAGAAGGGAAATTTTTTTGGATTATAGAAAAACAAGTTGTATCATAAGGAGTTCTGAATGGATCGGACTCATTTCATTGTTAAACACAAGCAACTTGAACCCCAAAACTTAGATTCGAGCATCAAATGGAGGCAAATTTCGATAAAGTCCGAAGACTAGTGAATTAATCAACTGAAATTCATTGCAACTGTTGTAGAAAGTTGAAAAGACAGATGCGCAAGTGTAGTACGCGAAGTCACCAAGAGTGTTTTCATTCCTACAAAAGTGGAGATAGAATAACGAGTTGACATTTTTTGATTGTCCAAAATTGTGGACATTTCCGAAGAGTGGGAGCTGTTTTCAATAAAACCTCACTAGGCGATGTTAATTTTTCGCCAGAAGAGGCACTAAGAACACGAACGTTGCTGAACTGATATACACATATCGGTGTCAAACTAACGATTTATTCTGTTGAGTTCTCTCAGCTGCGATCATTCGGATGTCGACATTATGCTGACTTTCAATCAATCCAGCAGTTGCTTTACTCCAAACAGCAACTTTACTTTCTATCAACCTTTGAAACCCAGTTCTTTCGAAACACTATCGTAAAGAGTGTACAATTACTTGTAACTTCTTCAGCCGCTTAGACTTCTTGGCTTGAAGAGGGCCCCAATGTCTGATAAACTGCTCACTACATAAAACCGCATACCATAAACTTTCGTTTTCGGAGTTTTCTGAAGCTTCATTTGCTTCCGACGGTACCTCCATCAAATATTCTCTCATTTTAGTCATCCCTAATAATTCGTAACTGGGCAACCAATCACAGGGACCATTCATCTAAAAAAATAGTGGCAACTGTGCAAATATATCACGATCCTGGGGCGAACTATATAAATCTGCTGTTAAAGTTTTTCCCACAAGGTTTGCAAACTATACACCATGGAACAACTTAGACCGTCGTTTAGTAGCCTGCTGTGGGATCTCTGCGTATCTTATGTTCAGTTACATGGTATCGTTGTCCTATGAATCAATATTGGTTCGGAACTGAACCGGACCTAATTTATACTACTCGCACACACACACACTACTTACAAACAAATGATACATAGCTCAACAGGTTTAATGGGTCCTGCGATTTCAACTCCTTGGACGGCCCCAATCATGAGGTTATCGGTTGGATGTAATGGGTGACTACGAAATATGAGTAGTACTTACCAAGAGTTTGGCTAAACGTTTGTTTAGGATGATTCGGTCGTCCCTAATGAAGAGTCAATGGCTCAGGGCACAATACTGTTGCTTCATGGAAGCGTGGCTTTAGCAAAAATGTACACTATTGATAAGCTCCAACGGAAACGAAGCTGGATTTGAGTCTCTTTTAAATGGGCTAACTGAAAACTTTGTGAGAATGCAAAAGTAGCTGTCATCTGTGGGTGATGTCACGTATACATCTACGGAACTTATTTATTTTGGTGTGGAGTAAAGTTTTTGCATCATACTCCGTTCGGAATGCATGGGAATGTCACCAGTTGGGCTGGAAGTTCAGTTAATTTATTTCAAACTTGGTTACATGATCTGCCAACCGTTCGAACTTGTTGTACATCACTAAGCAGTTTCGGTTATTATCGGATATGGCCCGCTGTCTTCATTCCGGATATCTCTGCCTGACATACCCAGTGATGATGTACTGACCAACTAAACTGGATAACGAACTTCGTAAAACGGAGACTCAATTGGAAGCTTTCTGATGTGTATATAGGCAAACACAGTTCACCATGAACAGTGGTTTAATCCAATATTTGTCGGTCACGTTGGATGATATTAACCAGGCCAACAGATGTCTAAAGAACTATGATTGTTAACACGTTTATCAAAAACTCAAACAGGATACAATGAAAGGAGGTGTTACCTGCCCTTTTCAAACACTAGTTTAATCACGGATTTGTCTATTAATCTGTTTGTTGCTATTCAAAATAGCCACAACTCTACTTATGAAACCAAATATAGATTATCCATTTTGTTCCTCATTATCACTTACTGTTGACAGTTTAGGTTTTTGTTAATCTTCAAATGCACCTTTTATAACTCCTATGTTTGCATTAATCAAGTTTGGCCCAGCACAACTGTGAGGTACACGTGTAATCTAAATTTCATCTCTTAAATTTACCTGGACTTGTGAACCAGCTCACTAATGTAGACATGCCAACGGTCTCAAAGTCTAATGACAGACAATCACACTACACGTACATGGACGAAGAATTGTGCAGTGTCTTCCTGATACGCGGTTAATTAGTCACCTGACCTGACTCATTACTCTATCAGTAACCCGAAAACGGATCACTTAGTGAAATCCGCTGATATTTGGCGGTCCCCTTAAGTATCGAATGTACTCAAATTCATTATGAAATATTCAAAATGATTTGACGTACCCAGTAAACAAAACAACCAACTTAGTACAGGGTTTGTAACAGTGCTCATGTTGCACAGATCCTAGTCGGCACGAGTTTGGTCGTATGTACCGCGTGCTCACCAACACCGTTCGTTTACTTTAATCCTAATAGACAGTCAAAGGTTGTCATTTTCGAAATTATTAATACATAAAATGGACCCATTGAATAATCGCTTGCAGACGGGCATCATCTGTGTCATTTTTATACTTTCTGAAATCTGTACTTTGAGTATGTTCAGTTTCTTGATCCGACCAGCTTGTCTGTCGTAGTTACCACACTCCACTGTCGCGCGCACCAAATCATCCGTTATGTCCACGTGATTCAGTCTAGGAAATTGTACAGGGAATCCTGATGGTGTATTGCAGTTTTTTTTAATCATCAATCTTATTGTTATGCATCTAATCACTAGTCAACCCTGATGAGTAGCAGGGGATTTGGTTTTCATATAGATTGCACATCACCCACAATTGATCGCCGCTGTCGCATTCGCATAGATTTTCCAGTCGGCCGCTTTCAAAATCAGTTTTGCTCTCATTAGAGCTTGTCAGTAGTGCATATCCTTGCCACTGTCGGGATTAGAACTCCGGCCACGCTTTCATGAGGCAACCGTGTTAACCACTGCACCATTGACCTCACATTAGGCACGACCGAATTATCATATGTAAACACTCAACCACTTTCGCTTGTGAGTAATGATCAGGTTGCCCGATCGCCTTGATAGGGGACACAGTTATTGTCTGTTAACTTCGGTCAATAATTCCGCTATTAGGATACCCTAGACAGGTCGAAATCTCCGATCTCATTAAGCCTGTCAGGTGGTGTTTCAGATTGCTGATGCACAGTCGTATTGGATTTCTGTATTTCAAACAAATTAAACATCACTCATATTTGATCACAGCTGTCGCATTCCGATAGACTCCTGTCGAGGCGATCGGGCAATCAGAGCATTATTGACAGGAGAATGTGGTTGGGTGTTCATACAGGATGATTCAGTCGTGCCTAATTTGAGGTTAATGGTGCAATGGTCAACACGGTTGCCTCACGAAAAGCGTCGCCGGAGTTCTAGGCCCGACAGTTGCAAGGATATGTACTACTGACGAACTCTAACAAGAACGAAATTCGAATCTAGTGCTTGTTCTGTTCGAAAGGGGCTGACTGGAAAGTCTATTGAATTGCGATATGTGTGATCAATTCTGAGTGTTGTTCAGTTTATATTACTGGACACTTTTCCGGTATTTGTCACACTGTGCTAAGTGGCAAACTGGATAAAACGTAACCGTCCCAATGGCTCACGTTTATTTACCAACTGAATGAATTATACCTGTGGGTGCTGAAGAATGGCTCATTTTAGAGCATTGAGAATGGAGCCCATTGGAACAACCATCATTATGGCGATTTCATTGTTCTATGGGATATTAAGCTTGCAATTGCACAACACCTGGCGATTCGATTTTGGTCGGACTTGTAAAGTTCATAATAAACGGTATAAGTGACGATGACTTCAAACAGAACAGCCTAACTCGTCAAACAAATGAAGAGCATGTTGTACAGTGACTACACCTAGTTAGCCATAACAGGAAAACTGAAGATTTGCCGGATAGCCACAAGCAGGTCCAATAATATCTGAACGTGTTAATTAAGGATTCGAAAAAAGGTGTTAGTGTGTTGATTGGCATAGTAGAAAAAATGAGGCCGTCGTCACACCTGATGTACTGGAAAGAACACTCATGTCAAGCGTGTACCTGCTTGCATCTTCTAGAAACTCACTGAATGAAAACAGGACAAAACCGTGCGAATGATATTTGACAGGAGATGAGTACGCTAAAAAAAATCTGCCAAAACGACATGCTTTAGTGCCGATGGGAACAAGATTTCGTCAGCCAGGTTGGGCTTTCATGTTGGTATGCTGAAGTAATAGTAACAGTTTGATGCTAACCCTGATGGCTCAGTTCAATGCTGGATGTACAGAAAGGGCACGTGGAATGGTCAGTACATTCATTTTCATAGTTTTGTACCACTCGCCCTGACAAGAAATCTAATCAACTGTTTGACGGACAGGGTTGCAAGAATTTGTATGGCTGCTATAGCCGAAGAATTGACTTTCATACGTACAGTATTCATAAAAAATGACTACCCGGAAAGGTTCATAGACAGAGCTATGCAACAACAGAGTGAAGAGGACCAGCTGTATAAAGCGGAAATAAAACTATACACATCGGATTACCCTTCAAGGGTGACACGCTAGCTGAAACTATCACACGTAGACTCACAAGGGCAGTTAGTGCAACATTTTACGCTGCGAAATTACATGTCCACTTCACATCCAATCCGGTTTTGTGCCACGCCTAAAAGATAAGGTGCCTGTTTCTGCAACCCCGTTTTGTGTATACTCATTCACTTGTTCCTGTGGAACCAGTTATGTAGGCTGTACGACCAGACGCTTATCCGAACGGGTCCGGGAACACCACCCAGCTCGGCTCAACAGTGGAATAACGAAATCTGTTAACAGTGCCATACTATCGCACCTGAGGGATTCGAATCACTAGGTCAATGTGACGGACGCATTTCGCCAAATCTAGCGAGTTAAAACCACCCAGTTGAGAGTAATGAGGCGTAGGATTATGTCAACAGCTGAAGCTATTGGAATTCGCCTGTACAACCCACCACTGTGCGCCCAGAAACGTTCTTTTCAGGCGTTGGATCTGCCATGGCAAACCCCACACCCTGTTAATCTGCGAAGACCCACGTTTCAAGTGGGTACTTGATTGCAGCGTGACATTGAACTTATTGACCTGATTAACTACCCGTTCCTCGTTTACTCTCTTTAATGATTCCCCAGTAAAATTCGTGGAATAAATGTAATTTATTTAGCCTGATGGTGAATCACTGAAAACGAGCTTGTTCGCTACACAATATTTTTTATAATCTTGATATCCAATCACTCTAAAGGTGTTACTAAGTGATCAGCTAGACAGGGCATACACCCGAAAATGCACAAAACGGACCTCTGGCGGATTCATGTACAGTACGAGTTTGTTGGTACAGTCATGTTCTCTGTTAGATGAAGCGTTTGCTTTTGCGACTATCAGTTTTGAGAAGTGACAGCCACTAAACTACTAAATTAAAGTATACAAAACTCCAGGTGCAGCAGTACCTTAACCATTGTCACTAATCTACAGTGCTATCCTTTCGTTTGATTTATTTTACTTGTTCCATTCGTGTAGAACATTGCTGGAGAGCAAGATTCCTTTCGGTTGACCCTGTCTCGTTCTGTCCATGACCTTGTGTAACCAACTTCTTGTTGATGTTATTCTCACAACCTTCATCCAAAAGTACGAATTCTCCAGTCCACTTTCCCCAGACATTTGTTTTTGCCCACATGCCTACACACCCGTTGTTATTTGTTAATCGCTCCTCTCACACCCGTGTGAATACATTCTTCTTATGGGCCACCTTGACAATGTTTACAAATAATCGGTCTGCCCGAAAGCCGGGTATTTAGTCACGCGCCAGACCGACCAGATCGCGTTTCACCGCTTGGTCCTTGACTGTCAGTAACGTGTGCTTGCAGTTGTGCGTTTCGACTCCTGACGACCTATTGTAGTCAATCATTATACGTTATGCTGCGAACGCAAACAAACTGAGGATTATTTCTGGTATATGATCGTATTGTTTATATTAATAGTCTGATGAGGACGAGCGATCGCTTGATACTACTCACATCACTAATATTCAGTAGTGGGGCGACGGCATGGATTTTGCCGACAAAGTAGTTGCAGGAAAAACACAATAAGAAACATCACACCAACACGACAGTGCAGTATGTCATCGAATTGTTATGGCTACGCGAAGGAGCTGAGCATTAGCCTCTGTGACAGCCGAGACCTTCTGGGACGATTGCCATATGCGAAAGAGTGTTTTTGTTTGTTGTCCTGTTTGAACACCTAACCCGTGTTAGTTTCCTTAAAAAACAACCTTTGCGTCAACCGTGTTCTTCGCTAACAACAATAGCACCATAATTTCAGCAATTTGATTTGATTCCGCTATTTGGTGTCGTTGGTTGTTGTCGGGGAAGAACCCAATCCCAGTGCCAATTTCTAGCACCCAGCCTACACGTTCGTCCTTCAATTGGGAGATCACTGTACTGTGTGGATTCGGCTTCTTGCCTCCTGAATATAAAGTGCTTACAGTAACCAATACGAAGTCTTCTCCTTGTTACTTGCGAGGGAGATTTCAATTCGAGTACGATTTCCAAGGCTATTCGAAATCATTAATTCCGAGTATTACACATTCACCCGTTACAACGTCGCTATTCCGATATATCGGACAGACCTGATTCTGAAAGCAAGAAAAAAGGAAAGAAGAAAGTAGGAATAAGACTGACTTGATGGAAAATCAAGAAACGCTGAAAGACTTTCAGATACGACTTTATAGGATATCAATTATAAACAGTGCTGATACTCAGCAAATATGAGTTGACGGAACGATTTATCTAGACACCTGGAAGCCAAGTGTTCTCAATTAACAATAACGTCATGTACATGAAGAAAAATAACGTGCAAAGACATTCTGGGATGAGTTTAGATTTTTGTGCATTGATGTTGCGGTCGTTTCGTACAGTGATAACTTTTTGGATTTTTAATAACCAATTCTAACGCAAAACAAAGCAAACGAACACATGGTTACAAACCAACAGCCAGACTGATCCTCTGTTTGAAATCGCACTCCTATAAAGTGTGTTTAGAGCTCACACGTTTAAACATGGTCCAAAAAATGCTAGCATATTAAGTGAACCACTGAATAATTTGCCACAAGATTACTACCATTCACTGTATGCAGTGTGCGGTAAAGGTTTTGCATTGAAATAATACTGTAGTCGATACTCACGACCACTAGTGACAGTTATCAGCTGGATTACTTGATATTGTACTCATGAAATACCTCTCCGATCACTTTAACAAAAAGAGTCCTATGGTTGTAGGACTGCATATGTTAGCATGTTCGAACAAAATTGACAGGAGATACACGTCGAAGAACATATCAATAGCCTGCAACGTCAGGATAGTAATTTTCACTCATGGTGGACCAATCTAAGCTCGCAAACAAGGTTGAAATAGTTGCTCGCCTCTGGATAGGTTCACATTATTTGCTCAATAATGAACGATGCTTGTCTGATGAGACAAAGTTATGAGATACTTAAAGAATTTGTCTTATGGTGAGTAGCACTCAACAAAAACCGACTTATTGAGAGCATGTGTTTGAACTGACAGTGATCCGACAAAGGAATCTGTCTGATCCTCGAATTTTGAGCGTCGCTATTTGATTCCATCTATTTACGCTTCCAAAGATGTGCAACCGAGTTCATAGAGTACATGAGACGGGAATACATACACGTATGCGATATGTTGTTTAACGATTAAACAGGTGTACGGTAAAGACTGTGGAGCCATACACAAATAACTAAGACCTGACAGTTACTACTTGTTACCAAAAAAGGATACACGGCTGTGCGTAAGTAAACCAATGAATAATCGTAGAAATGGTAGAAAACAGACAACAACTGTTGAGGGATTCACGTACAACATAACAACATGCAGGATGATAAACGTACTGATGACAATAATTCAGCTTCACATCGTGTGTGTGTGTGTATCGGGATTGCTGAACCGGCAGAGTCGCATTGATGTGATATGGGGTTGCGGTGTAGCTCACGTTCCCGTGTCCGTTGCCCGGGCGCGTTGCTTCCTTTCGAAGTTCGGCGTTGGGAGCAGTACTGTGTCGCGCGTCTGCGAACTTAGTCATTTGCCCGTATGGGCACATAAACATCGATTAATTCGCCTGGTTATGACTGAGTGAAAGCGCGCGTGCGTGTGTGGGCGTGACAACGATAACGAAAGTGTTGTCAGAACAGGGCTTGCTGCCACTCGAGTGTGGGGTGAGAATCGCCAAGCGGAAATTGTGCGTGGCCAGCGGCTGTTGGATCAGGCGTTAGCTCGCGATGTGCTTTGATCTATAAGTCCAGGTGTGTAATGGAGGACTGAGACTGAATATAAGTAATCTCCTGATTGGCACAAGGCGATGAATCGTTGCAGACACAACCAAGAGTTGTGAGTCTACAACTGCGTAACAGATCACACCATAGTTTGCTTTTGTCTGCCACCGGTACTACCGCATTCGGTGTTTCTCTACCAGAATTTCTCGGTGAGCTATATCGTGATCCGAGCAGCGACGTGAGAACACAAGGGGTTTCTAGTGCGAAATGAGATATAACAGGGGCTCACGGAGTGTTTGATTATGAGGAACTATATGCCTTGAAACCGCATCTTGATAAACTGATGTGGCTAAAACGAGCGCAGTCAATGCATTGTCCTTTAAATCTACGCGCATATATCAGTTCATCGGATTAAAGCGTACATTTGTCACCGTTTTTATCTTAAAATGTCCACGTAATACACATTGATTGGTCGAGGCAATAACGTCGTGCTCAAAAAGCCGAAGTGGGATGATATCGTTTGGAGAACTGAGTGTGTGCTAAACCAAAAAACAACTGTTGAGTACTGCAGCGTATAATCACGCAAAAGTTACAGCGTGTGACAACAGAACTGCTAACATTGGACGGTGTGGTGCCACTTAACATCGGGTATTATATGGAATTTCAATCAACTACTTCCCTTCTGTTTTATCCTAGCGAGTAAATTAAACGGTCAATACTTTGAGTCAAACATTTCTTGTTTGACTGGGGACGGCAAACACCAATAAACTAGGCAAATAGTATCATGCCTTAGAGCAAAATTTATAAGCGTACATATTTTAGCTTTTAACACAGACAATCTATGACGTGTAAGTGTTACTGGTGTGCATTTGAGGATTTGCCTAAGAGTAACTGAAAGTCAACTACACATGATCTCAGTTTTCAGTTACAGATGAACTTTTCAGCTGTTGCTTTCGAATATGAAAAACTGCGGTCAAGTGAGACTACCGTTTGACCGCCTCCTACACTGAGTGCCAGGAAAAAAAACACTTTTAAATACGTTGATTGACTTTTGTAATCCTAACATGATGAGAAACGATTGCGTCAGCCTGTCAAAAGTCAAGTTGTAGATTACGTCGTTTTAGACAATAACCGATACATCCTGTTTTCTTAGTCCAGGACAGTTAAAGTCTCGCTGTTCGTTTCTTGTTACCTACCAATTGTATTACTCTCTTGTTGTCATTTGCTATTGTAAGAAACTACTTGCTGCTGTCCTATCTTTTTATGTAAAGAATGAGCTGTTACCTCGGTTACTTTTTGTAAGGTATTATAGCGTTCGATTGAACAGTAAAACAGCATGCGTGTTCTTCGCCTAATTGAATTATACATCAGTCAGGTGGCTCACATTCTGTGTCTGGTTTAGTCAATCTCTCACCAAACTTACGTCACGATCCTTTAGTCCCAAGGATGTACGGGTAAACTCAAAATTGAATGTGCTGTTTGATCATGTAGTTCTCGGATTTGTTTATTTTGCTAAATCCTTAATACCTTTAGAACGGTGCACTGGGATCTTTCGTATATATATATATATATA
>LUCH01001603.1:31014-122656 GCA_013368495.1 Paragonimus heterotremus
AAGGCATATGGAAGACATGGGGATCGAAATAGTAGGAGGAAGTTGTGTTGGGTGAATAATGTCACTGTCAGGAGAACGATAACTTCTGATACTTTTCGGTCCTTTATGCTGCGGAAGGGACTTGATTTGAGGGACCTCACCCCGAGTCTCTGACTCGAAAGTCTGACCTGCGAGACAACAGAATATAAGGTTTTCTTGGGGGACCTTACCCGGAGCCAATGACTGAACAATCTGGCTCACTTTGCAGTGAGGGGCTTGCTTAGCCGGAGGGCGCAGTGAATAAGACATTGATGTCTCATTCTGAGCACTGCTACGCGCAGTGGATGTACTCGAAGCTACATCAGGCCGTATTGGATAATACGCCGTCGGTCACGGTCAACCGTTGGGCGATCGGAGTGCTCTTTGTTTGGGGGTACCTTTTCTAACCCCTTTCTTCCTGATGCGGAAGACAGCAGTGCCGCGAATATGAAAATAGTTCTGCTGTATGCCCATGGGATCGTACCTCACTACATAAGCACTCCTATACGGTCAGTAGTGCGACATACGATCCTATGAGTGTAACTGCTTTTCGTCTGACTGCTCCCATTTGGCCTGTCTGACAAGGTTGCACCTGGAAGGACCGGAGTCCTAGTCAGCATAGCCCGCCGGATGAAAACAGTACACAATCCCAACCACCTCGCCAAGGTAGCAGAGTAGGTCAGGTACACTGTTGATATCCAGTTGCTACCTAATCCTTGTTTTGTACTTTAGCAACAATACGTATTCTAATGGTTGATGTTCGAATTGCTCCATACTACTCATCGATCAACTCTTTAGTCAATATTTCCCGTGGTATACCATTGATCTTCACACCTGATCGTCACTGACATTTTAACCTTCCTGCTGTTTATGTTTAACATTCGTGATTGGCCTGAGGGAGTGGTTTTGATTTGACTCGCTTTTGACGCTACCCTACTTTAACAGGATGTCGAGGAGGCAATGACCACTTTACGTGATCGCGATCAATTGATCCAAGTTACCATGGATAACCGTGGCCGTCTGTTGAAAGTGCTTGAAGATTTGGTTTCTCGATTGACGTTGGATGCAAGATACGTGCGCTCGTTAATCGAAGTGAAGCTTGACAGTCCATCCGACATTGTTCAGTGTACCGAAGCGGCACGATATTTGGATGCTCTCTTGAATGCGACTACCACACCTGGTCAGTCTTCTCATTGCTTTCATACTGAATGAATCAGGCTATTGTGCAACAACTGTTTTTGTTGCCACTGCCATGAGTCGTTTTTAACCGGTTATTTCGCTACCTACCATTGCTGATTGATTGGCTGCCAGTTTGAGGTTTATTCTATCTTCTCAAGATTGTTTGCGTATGCGCTGGTGAGTCTTACATGTATGACTTACCGATAATAGTCCTAGGAATTCACCGTTGCGCTTTCCAATTTGTTCAGATATCCAATCTGAAGTGTAAGTTGTAGTCAGGCTAATGCAAGCTGTCAGCGGAGTCTTCTGGGTGCAGTATGATAAATTGGGAACTAACCATCGCCAACTCGCATGAAACTGTTCTTTGGTTGACATACCTATGCTCGTCTATGCAGTCGAATATGTTTGTCGTCTATGCTTTCTCTGATTCCTTCTTACCGTACTATCTGTTAATCAAAAACAACTGCTTGTGCTATACCGGTTCAACTTGTGAATTAAGTGTTCTTGGTCGACGTTGGTCGTATTTGGCAAGGGGTGCGCAATCTTTGTGACGCCACCTTATACCTTTGACGAGCTTTTAGTAACGTACATTTCCTATCCATTCATGAATTACTGTCCACGACTCAATTTTGGCCTTTATTGTTTGACCGCGTGAGCACTTACACTTTCCTGTGATTTCCATATGGTTCCGTATTCGTTTTTACCTGCGAGATTTGTTTATGATCGACCTACAAAAGGAGTTTTCTGTGGTTCCTGTAATTATTTGTCACTAGTTAGCTTGTGGCGGTGCCGGTGAAATGATACTTCTTGCTCTGAGTTGTTATGCGTGGCATATGAAGAAGCCCTATATCAACGACATGAACTCGGGATTCTGTGGTCGCTAGTGCAAACCATGTTTTTCCCAGCCCGTCTACGATAGTGATGGTCACTCTCACGGTATCTATCACATACTTTGCTAGTTGATGAGTAAACAGTAACTTCTCGTAGTATGGAAAGTGACCTATTATTATCTCTTGGTACCTATATACTTCTATGCCATGCACTATCATGCAGTTTTTTTGACGATCGACGAAATCGGCTTTTTGTAATGTTTCACATTAATGTGCAGTTCAACTATGGTGAATTTTCACCAATTTTTGTTTTCCTTATCTATTGGAAACAGGAGAAGAACATTTGCAAGCCGTGGACGAACAAATGAACGAGTTGAAACGTTTACGTGACTTGTTTGCTGCCGAATTGGCCAAAAAAGTAAACAACACGGTAGTCAACTTTTCCAGACAACTGAAGTTTGTGATCAACCTCGGTTCATCGTTGGCACCAGAACAGGGTATTTCGGACAACACGAGTCAGATGAGCGTTTCTCGAAACACCATGCTATCGCCCCCATCCATTCGGAACGTTTCTGAATTGTACAAAGTGCAACGGGACGAGTTAATTCAGTTAGCTCCATTGGTTGGCGGATGGCTTCGGAAAAACCGACCAGATGTGTTCACTGAGCTGAAGCGAGCAAGTTTGCAATTGCGTCAGTTTTCGTATGTTTATATTGGGAATCGTCGTTACTGTGTCTATCTGACCTTGCTGTCCCCGTCATTTAGCCCACATCAATTTAGCTGATTGCGTGGCCAATTTGGCCGTTCGCTGGCACATATTCCGGAACGCTTGGAGTGTGCGATCAGTTGGTCAGCTAATCACGCTGCACAACCTGTAATGGTTGGGTCACACTTTCCTCATGCCAGCCGAGCGTTCACCTTGCCGAGCATTGCTTATGGAGATTTTCAACAGTTGGGTAAAACCACGTGGTGATCAAGCATCAGCGCGGTCACGAAATATGAAAACCTTGACTATTCCGTCAAACAAATTGAACATAGTATTACCAGCCTGATCGGAGTCCTCATAACCACTCAAATCGCTGACTAGAAACGTTGTCTAAGATGGTGATATGCTGCAATCAATGGAGTACGTGCATCCATACCATTTCCATTTCTTCCACTTAGTCTTCGTTTATTAGTATTTTTTAAAACTTTTCCAGTAGCGTTTTTTCTAGGATATTCCTCGTCATTATTGGAATGATCAGCGGCCCGAGCGTCAGCATCTTCTCATCATGCTCAAAACTGTTGTGGTGGTGACGATAGTGATCCTGAATCTATGCTTCCCTTCTCAAACCGTGGACTGGACAAATTGGATCCAGCCGTTAACCCATCGGATTTTCTTCTCTTATTTCCTCGTTGACTGCTTTCTCTCTTGTCTCCCCACAATCTTCGGATTGATCGTTTTTCAGACGAATAACTATGCCCACTTATTATGAAGTGTCACATTATCATTGTTATTTGAAACATTAGAATCACAACCTATGTGGCATCCATACTTAGTCATGCTCGTTTGCTCTCTTACTCTACCGTGGCGATTAGCATCATAATATGTCCCATTTTGCATAGCTTTGTTACGTAGTTTAGTAGTCTTGCCTGTCATAAGAACTTTCAGTACACTTCATTTCAAGCTTGTGCAGTTTTCATATGCTAGCTGTGTATGATTGGTTAACTATGCTATCTTCTCGTCATGTACCAAGCTGCAGATAACTTGACAGCAATGATGACGCGGAACATCAGTCATACATTCGAGGGTTCTATCTCGGTTGCCTCACCTACCACAATCACTGTTAAAGTGTGACGGCACGTATAATATTCTATTAACCCGGAAAGTTAAAGTTTTGTCACTTGATGGCCAGTGTCGACTTTTATATTACCTGAGAACAACAATTTTCTGACAATTAGTTTTCACTTTCTGTATCTATTTCTTGTTTGTCCTTTGCTTTTCCTGTAGGAATATGTAAAACAGATGCAGTCCTATTTTCGTCATCAGACATCAGAATTATTCAGTCGTACTCAACAAGCCATTACCGGATTGATCAAACCCTCAAAAAGTACGTTTTTGTCCATCACAGTGCTCTTGTTTTACAGGCCCACAAACCCATCAATCCGATCGTTGTGTACATTTGTGCTATGACACGACCACTTTCGCTTGTTAATATTAGGTAAATGTAACAACTATTCGCAACACTTCGTCGAAGTCAGTTGTGACTCACATGGTCATTACGATCTGCGTGAACCGCAGTGACTCGAACCTAAAATAAAGGTACCTGTAGCAGAGCTGCGTACTGGTATCAAAACCGACGATAAAATACAGTCGATAAATCTCAATATGTATAGGTGAATTATTGCCTTGGTTCGGTAAAAGTTCATTTCGTCGATCAACGATGAACTGAAAAAAGACGTCAACTATGAGCTTTTACAACGATGGCTCCAAAGACTAAAATTAAACAGTTGAAATATTTTTCAAGAACATTTCGAAAAGTCGCTTGCTTTTAAAGAGAATCGAACCTTCCTTAGCAAAAGCTGATGTCAATATATAGCTGGCGCGCAACTGTGTAAAGAAACTAATTTAAAGACAGCAGATCGGGGGAAGTTGTATGTTAGTTCGTAAAAATCTGTTTATTCTGAAATGTTTGGTAATATGATACCTACAGATCACAAGCTAATAACCGACTCGTTATTGGCCGTAAGGGACATACGCACGTCTTTCTTCTGCAAATTCTGTTGACTACCGGGTTATCAAACATGTGCTTATTAAGTAACTACAATCGATGGACTCTCTGGTCTGTAACTGTTAGGCTACTCATATTTGTACGGAGTCGCATACAATTTACCCTTGGTGAAATTTAGGTTGGACACCACACCCAAATCCCTTTTATATCCGACAGGTTCCTGATGTTAATACATCAGAAGACCGAGCATAATAATACAATGCCACCGTAGTGATTTGTTTGGATTTTCAGCTTCTAACGATAGACAAAGATACTGATATCACCCGCAATGGAATCCATCTGGACCATCACTGGCTTTTTGTTTCCGAAGGCGCATAACGGCTGGTAACCTCAGTTTAGTTGAAATGACACTAGCTCTTCCACCACTATCTTATTGCAACTACCCTTCCTGAAACCGGTTCCACTTATATAGGATGATTGCCGCTTCCAACTTAGTCATTTTCTGTTCGTTTGCCAACCTGGTTACCCAGTTCTCCAGTTTGTAACGCATCTGTGTCACGCGTTGTGTTTTTGGTCACGGGATGACGCAACCTTGAGTCAGATCACCTGGAGCTTTGCCGTCCAGGCGGGCGTCATAAAGGTTACGGATCCGTAGCTGTGCGGCCGTTGATTCAAACGCGCCGCACACAAAGGAACCGTAAGTGACATAGGTCGTGGTAACGTGACCGTATGGCGTTGTGATTAATGCGCCCGTCTTGAGTTGGTAGGTCATCAACGTACTCACAGCGCACCATCGACGAAATGAGAACAAATGATGGTCTACCATTTTTTCTTTCCTCCAGTCTTAGTGCATTGTGTGACGAACGTTTTGTTTGGCTTCTGAGCTTGAGTTTAAACCTTTGCTTGTTTTCTTAAACTTATCCGTAATAAACCAATATATACTGGTTCATTGTCTTCTATCAATATTTTTCTTTTCAGCTGTGAACTAACCATTCGCTTTTCAAGTGATAAAGGTTCCAATTCCCCACTAACCTCTTATCTATCTAACCACCTTTAACCAACTGAACAGCAAAGATCTCCATCCACACACCCCCGTCCTACTCCTTTGGGATTATGGTGGATACAGGGTGCACCAGTGAAACCGTAAATCGTGCAGATGAAGACACCTGTGTGGTTAGTCTGACTAATCCTGAAACGGATTCCATCAACTCCGTAGCAGATCGGTTGGACTTTGATCGAACTCCTCTGTGGTTAGGTCTGAACTGTAGTCGACAAGAACATGCGCCGCACTGATTATGACAACTAGACTGCGTCAAGGTGGTATCGTGTGATTTTAGCTGCCGAGTTTTCATGCCTAACTATTTGGATTCATTCTGTAACAGATATCCAATCAGTAGTATCTGAGTTATCTATTTTTCCGTTTATTTTCAACTGATCGAATCTCATAAAGGCAGTCACAGTTCACGTCTGCTGGAGGCTGCCGACACGGGAAGCGTTATTTCTGTGCACAATCCCGAAGCAAGCGTTCTAAACCAAGTGGCTACTGTGAGTTTGTTGTTCTCTTAAAACATCGTTATTGAGCCATCATGGTATTTGCATTTTTTGAACATGATAATTTTTCAATGGTAAAATCCAAAGAATAAATTTCACCGCATTTTTGTGTGCACATACTACAGACTGTTTGTGTATGTATATGAAAAAGCAGTTGAGACAACAACAAAAACCAAATGTCAGAGCTCACCAGCATTGTCACTACCATGATAGTGACAACCATACAAACGGTTGTTTCTGAACACACAACACAAGTTTGAACTTTCGGATAGCAACTACTTCTGCAGTGCACAGTGGTCTTTTGTGTAGTGCTGAGCACATAGCACAAAATGTCATTGCAGGATCACATTGACATTGTGTCGTTTGAGTATGACGTGCGATGGATGATGCAGGCTCGTTGTTTCTATATCTGGCTGTGACCTCATGTGTTTGTGTAACCCGTTGTTCGACCCACTTCGGGATATGTTTTGTAGTCCGGATTCGCAATTGACGCTCAATCCCGCGTACGTAGGATATTACGCATCCACACCCGTATTCACAGGTAACATTGGATTTGGTTGACTCGGGTACTGGTTGTTTCACACACAGGGTGTTGTAGGATGAAGTGGCGAACATGTTACGTTATGAGAGGAGGGTGAAAGACATTGTGTAAAGCAAAGGGAGAGAAAGACCTACAGGAGGAAATATGAAATTACGATGATGCACATGACGAATCGCAGCTGGAGCTCCATTGGTTATTTTACGCTGGTTACAATGTTCCCCTTGTTTTTTATCTTTCTCATGCTCTATTTGTCGTTGTCTTTCAGCTTGTCAACGATCTGCTCGAAAAAATTCGAATGACGGTATCTATAGAGGAACAATTTCTTGCCCAATTTTTCAACATGCAGCCTACTGAAGACACGCCGACTCGTGAAACTGTGAGTTTTTTACGTGTTCCTCCTGGATATTAATTACTTTGGTCTTAAAAATTCCGTCTACTCGCCGTGGTAATATAACGAATGGAGCAATAGACGTAATAGACGTGATCCTCAGCAATGCTGATCCTGAAGTGTCGCCCTTTTTTTTAAAAAAAATTGAGATCTGAATATCCAGTTGGTCTCCGCCATTCGAACTTATCTACACGAAGCACAATCACCAGGCTATACTGAAAGTTTCCTGTATCGTTTTTGGGTGGACACAGCCACCCCGGTTGTTCAATTTGTGGTCTCTCTTTACAGGTTGAATTACATTCTTCTGGACTTGCTGAAGAGTCGAAGATTTGGTGGTATATTTGTGTGAAACAAGTATTACTGAGCTCAGTAGCACAATAGTCTTATAAGGCGTTTGACGCACAAAACTGGATTGGTGTGAAGCAACATTGGCGAAAGCTGGCGACTGATCCACATCGTTTTCTCTGTTTGGAGGCACTACTGTCATTTATGAGTAGTCTGAAACTAACAACAAAGATTACCCTAACATAGTCTTTCTGAAGTCGTCGAAACGTAGAGTAATTAGGCTTGCTTAAAATATTGTGTTGTTTTTATGAATTTTCGGTTTTAACAAAGTTTATCACATCACTGAAGTTCCTTCACCCTATTAGTACTCCGGCGTGAACAAATAGATTTAGCCTGAAAGCTGATGGGAATTAGTAAGTTGCGAGTGGGTTCCAGTGACACTCGTATTACACTCAGTTTCATTTCACACAGCTGGAATTCAGTTCCATCTGTAGGGTTGCGCAATTTCCAAGCTGATGGTATTTCCGAAATTAGACCGAACTGTATTGCATGATTAGCCTTACCTTTTTCGTTAGGAGATTCACCTCCTAACACCTCTTCTTTGGGCCTGTTGACCGTATGTACGTGAATGTGGACTAACCTGAAGTGGGATTTTCACGATCCTTGTACTGCAACGTCGGCAGACTTTAGACAGCATCTGGTCACCTCTCTTGAACCTCAGCATACTGTTTTTTTGATGTGTATTTCGACCCTTGGTGTTGTCCAGTAGCTGTTCCAACCCGCAGTCTTCGATTTTCTGAATGGCATGTTTGTTCTACATATGGTCTGATCTGACTGGAGTACTGTATCTAGATACCCTCAATCTCCTAAGATGTCACACCTCCCGTACACTCAAAGAGGGGTTACACTTTAGGTTGTGCTGTTTTTGGTGTCGAATATTGTCAGGACAGTACTTTTATATAAAATTGGTCACCCAAATTGATTGGCCAGTGTAACAAACTTTATCATAGCATTGCGACCGTTTTTGTAATTCTTTAATAATGACTTCATTCTTTTTGGTAATGTAAAAACAGATTTTCGGTCGTATATTATAAAAGCACGATACCTGCCTAGAGTAGGTTTAGTCATTGCTTACTAACTTACTGGCAAAGATAAACACGCGCGTGCGTCATTCTCTGTCTAAAATGACTTACCAATCCCCCTGGTAACAACCTAAGACATTCACTTATTCTTACAAACCTCCTGCTGTTTCGCACATGTTTATTTACCGTTGTAAGCTTACAAACTCTCTGCAACCACATTTTCTGTTTGTGAGCTGCATCGCAGATTTACAGATCTGTGTCACAAAAGTTCTGAATCGCGTACTGCGTTTCTAAGTTTTGGGGCCTTACTATCGGTTCGGGTCGCTCTATTTCAAAGGAAGCCATACACGGCGTGATACTAGGTTAGGGGTCAATTTCATAAGAGCCCTTGCCAGCAGTTGTGACTAGATCCAGTGTTTATTTTTAGCCCGCCCAACATTAGGTGCATATCATAACTTATCACGTTCCATCATTGTTGCTTCGGTTGCTGGCATGTCGGTCTGTTTTGAGACTTAGTTGTCTCTCTCCTCATTGTTGGGTCTACATAGTGCGTTGAATTCGACATATAATGTGGACAAATACAATCTGGTTACAACACCGAAATCCACCGTAGTTCACCCACTCACCCAAACACAACACTGGATCTGCGCAAGTTTATCACACTTAAGTCGATCAGGTGGTTTTCATCAACTTACCACTTCCCGGGGAGACGACTGACTTCGATTGGTGCTCTTGCACAGTGGATCAGCCATCAGGACAAAACGAGGTAGTGAGCATCGAATGTTGACGTCTGGGCACACCAGAACTGTTAAACTGACGATCGATAACACCAGTACCGTTTAGATCAAACTTGACCGTATCATCAACCACCGCCTGGTCAAACATCGCAAAATGTCCTTCCGAGATTCCGACAAAAATCAATGATCAGTAGGAGAACGTATTGATAAACCAGATATCAACGCGACAAAATGAGTCTCTATTTTTGACGGTAACGAATTTATAGACCTGATGGCGAGCAAGGTGAAACACATTTACGTGGAAAGTGTTCAGCAAGCCGTCTGAAATCCTTAAGGAAACATAACACAGTAAATGGGTGACGGTTAGCCATCTACCATTTCGGTTAACGTTGTGTGTTCGCAACCAGTCTGTTCAGGTCCGCAAAAAGCCAGTCAAGGCAGGCCCTAGCAAACTCGAAGCAGCAACTGGCCAACCATACCGGTGTATGCCTTTCGACCCAAATGGGAACAAGCCTTTCTACCCTGTGCTTCTCCTCGAAAAAAAAAATAGACAAACAAGACTGAATCTGCCAGCTTGGCTGCTAAAATCGTAACTCTTACACTGTTTCCATTTCAACTTTTGAGAAAGACCGATAAAAAGTTAAGTTTCAAAGTGTATCCAGTCAATTTTCTGGCTTGAGACTCTTACATCAAAGCGCAGATTGATTTATTGAGTTCTGTGCCTTTTCAAGGATATCACTCAGTAGGATTGTTGAGTTTGCTTGATCATGGTTCTCCTCTTCCGAACTACTTTCGATCATCCGACATGTTTTGATATGGTCGATGATGTACCAGTTTCAAATTTATGAAATCATATACATGAGCCTACTCCTGTTGAACCTATCTTATTATCGGTACTCACATCAATTTGTCCAATCTCCTCCTGAAACAGTCGGTTGTCTGCACAAACTTAGTGCAAGAATTCATTATTTAAGTTTTTATCGTGTTTATCAGACACTACTGCAATTGGTCGTAGTCAATCGTTCGACCCCTTGAGCTCTTCAACTTGCTTTAAGCTGGCAAAATATACCATCTTGTGTTATTGTGTTGTTCATAATGGGAACTTCGCCAGGTTTTTCGCTTGTTGAAACTTTTGACCCACTTTAAGATAACACTTACTCGACGATCGTCCCGTGTTTGTTGCTGCTGAATTATTTCCTCATTTGTAATTTATCTTATGGATCGTTTTGCGGAACACCAAGCATTTTGGCCATTGAGGAATATTCGCTTTATCGTCGAATGATAACCTCTTTTCTACTATTAGACATGTTAATCTACGTCACCGGGTAGCTTGAATTTGTGATTCATTCATTGAACCTAGACCCAAAGTCGCGTTCGTATAGTATACCAAAGTAACAGTTAATTACCGTGCGCGATAAATGTTGACAATGTCAGCATCAAGCTATTTCGATTGGACGAGGTTAGTTCACGCATGTTCGACATCTATAGACTAACGGCTTTTATCACAATGCTTACAATATACATATTACGGTATTATTATCATATTATTTAAATATATGTATTGTATATTATAAATTACAATCTGTTACCTTTTAAGCTGTTACATGTAGACCTGCGGAATGCATAGAATAGGGTTGGTACAAGTGAAATTTAGGAGCATTTGAAAGAATGCGACGTTTAGGGAGATTGAGAGTATGTACGTTATGATTAAGAACATGGGCGAGGGCTATCAATCAGTTAGCCGACTCGCACATGACATGATTGAGTTACGACTGTCGTTCACAATTCGCTCTAATTTTGCATGGGTACACGCAATTCTCCGTACTACTCGCCTTAGTGATCTTCGCTGAACATTGTTCACTATCCGTTTTAACGATTTTTCCACGTCCACTGTGTATCTTCAATTTATATGACTAAATACTACATCCGGAAAACCGTACGTGGCTAAAATAGGAACGTAGTTAGCATTACTTCGTTCTGAAAGAAGCCGTTTTTCGTCCATGTTTAATAATACATAGTTTGTTATTTCTTTTTTTTTACCGCCAGTGCCTCCGAGAGAATCAATTTCAGATACAATGGTTCTCATGTTATTGAGGTTAGGTTTTTGACAAGAACACGTTAAACACTGAAACCTGTGAAACAATTTGAGTGTCTCTGTGAGCTTGCATCAGCGGGCTAGGGGGTGGTTCCGTAATTAAATAGGCTATAAATCTGGTCAGGCATTATTGTATGTAGCTGATCTTGATGAGGTATCTTACAGCTCAGACTATTGGCGACGTAATTAAGGAAACGAACTTATCCGTTTCCATTTGTCCAGGTAACAGTCCATTCATGCGCCCGTCCATCATAATTATGTATTGTGGGAGTGTTCGTATTATCACTGACTTGTCCTCCCTACACTTTCCACTCTTCTGTCCAACTTCTTAAGTTGAAGTTGCCATCAGTTGGTTCACACTCCAATCAATAGCTTTGTTAACTCTGCCGGTCAACACGCCAAGCTTGACGGTATTGTGAGTTTCATCGCGGAATGCTGATCATATTTAAGATTGAGCAAGAGATAGCAATTAGGCGAGTGATCGGCGTTTATCAGTTGTCACGTAATCTATGATTATCGAGAATCCATAACAACCATGAAAAGGTAGACTGTTCCGTTTACTTTAGGTGGGCGGATATTCTGGCCAGTGCATCCGCGTGAAATGTACAACTAGTCTGAGCGAGGACATTGCAGCTTTCATAACACTCTGATCCTTGCTGACTGAGCTCTGCAACCCCCGTTTTTTTTACCCAACCGTGTGGTTGTCTAGCACGGTGTATTCGAGTTTTTAATCCTCAGACACGGTTCCCTACGTCATCTGTGTCATTCATCTCGACATTGATTTGATACTTTTTACTAATTAACTTATCTTATGGATTACTTTGAAATTAGTTCCTTGCTAAATTGAATCCTTACACTTTTTTCGTGTCATTGTTCAAAGTCTGTTGTCTCTTCGGCTATTTGTTCAATTTGATTTACTCCACTTCGTTTTTTGCTGGTGTTCAGTATTCATATTTCTGGGTTCCTGTAGTATCAAATACGGGTGTTATCATCATCTAGAACGTTTAGCGAAGTAACGTTATCCTGGTCTCAAGAAATCTCATTTCAATCCTTCTTACACACTATCTGTTTGTCCGGCAAGTTTGCTTCTCTGCTACTCGATTTCATCCACTCTATCCATAACCTGGATCTAGTGATTCTATGGTAAAACAAGATATCACAAGTTCTGGAGGAGACCGTCAGAGAACGGAAGTTGGAAAAACCTGACCGGGCTGATTAAATTGCTCAAGTAATACTGTGAAAAAGCAAAGCAGAATATTATATCTGAATGTTACTTGCATGACCAATCATTTTACTACACGCACATCCTTGATTTGTAATTGCTATTTTAAAGTTACCAACTAGTCTGTTATCAAATAACTACCTGATCGACCCAATCAAACCTAAACTAAGCGGACCGGACTGGTTGCATACGCAGCCGGAAGTCGATGTTTTTATTCTAGAAGTTTTTGTTCGTGTTCAGCTTCTAGGTTAAGAGCCTCATAGCCCACTTAAACTCTGGTTGAAAAATTTCTGGAACGTGATGGTTAGGCGAGTTCCTTGGCACGAGTGTTGCTGTTAGTCGACTATGTGATGTGAGTGCAGTTCACGAAGTGCAACGAATGCTGTTTTGCAGATGTAGCCTTTCCGGCATATTCAACTTAATTGTCCGGGTGAAAGGTATAGATATCCCGATGTTTGAATCCGGCATTTTGACTATTCTTTTTCGTCTTTAATCTAAGGCTGTTCGTTTTTATTTTCTTAGCTACTGCTGTTATTGTTGATTGCAAGTTTTGTCAGCAAAAAGTATAATCCTGACTGCCGTCATATAATATATATTACAAATTTTGCTGTTGAAACAATTGACTATATGGTGATCAGTTTTTTTAAATCCATTTTTTCTCCAGCGACGACAACATACTTAATTGCGGTTAGATTACGTAACTCTTACTTGTGCTGTTACAATAAAATTCTTTATTCCTTACAAATTCCGTCGCCACAAATCAATCACTGTGACCGCACACAACCATTTGATCCTAATCATCTGGCATAACATACATTCAACTTCCGATATGACCCAGACCAGTTGTATGGATTGCACTTCTGCTCATAATGTCACAATTTAACTATCGTCTTCCAGATTTTTTTGTTTCCTCTAAGCTATCACATTCCGTTTAAATCTTCGTGATGGAGAAAAACTCATTCAAAGCGGTTGTTTTTCACATTTTCGCTATTTGACTTCTTATCGGCTATGATTGTAATCTTGAAATGACATTACGTTTTTTAGTCGGTCCTATGAATGTGTTAAACGAGCTTGAAGGCTACCGGCCATGCAGTTAATTCACTGTACATGTTGTTCAACTCTGTTTGCATATGTTTCGATGATCCTTTTGCTCTCTTACTGGCCTCATTCAGTCCATTTATGCTGCGCAAGATGACGTGGCCACGCTGACCAGCTGTATGCATACGTTATTTCGCGAAATGGAATCCGACGGTTTCGCTTTCATTGCTTCATGCGAACAACTCCAACCGATTCTGGTCATGCCGCTGTTGGTGGTTATTTCACGCCAGATGGAATCGGAAACACCCCTATCCGATCAGGTCAACCCATCTGAGAAAGATCATGCTGCGTTTATAGCCTACTTTCTGGCACGGCTCACAATGGCCACCAAAAGATCGTTCAACCGATATATCGTGAGTTACCGATGAGTAGTCCTGGATTTGGTTATTTTCAACTTGAACATCACCCACCATTGATCGTAGCAGTCGCATTCCCATAGACTTTCCAGTCGGCCTCTTTCAAAAAGAAGCACTAGATTCGAGTTTCGCTCCTGTTAGAGCTCGTCAATAGTGCATATCCTTGCCACTACCGAGACTAGAACTCCGGCTACACTTGGCTTTCATGAGGCAACCGTGTTTACCACTGACCTCACATTAGACACAACTGAATTATTAGATGTGAACGCTCAACCACTTTTGCTTGTGAGCAGTTATCAGGTTGCCCCATCGTCTCGTGAGGAGACAAAGTTACTCTGTTGACTCCAGTCGATAACCCTGCGATTAAGACTTTCAGGACAAGTCGAAATCACCGATCTGTAAGTTACTTTGTGTGTTGGCGTGTTCACGTGTGTATCTAACGATTGGTCGTGCACGTTAGAAAATGCAGCTTATCATGATGCAGTGGTTACTAACACATAAGTGACATACTAAGGTTGTTATGTTTATATTAGCCATTCGGGGACAAAGTTTGTCGCATAACATCCCATCAGACGCCACCTCTCTGCTGTATCCTGAAACTTGACTGCATTTATTCCCAAATTGCGAGGCTTGACTGTTTAATCTTTACATACAAACGAATTTCAGTTGAGTATCGTAGTATGGAATTAACTGAAATCCTTTTTCGGCCGCATTAAGGCGCTGCTAACTCTGTAATCTGAGCATCAACCAATTATCATCCTGAGTACATACAGCATACTCTGTGTACATACACAAATACCCACCTTTCCAGCGTTGAAATACATTCGTGCGATTACCACACCAGTTATCGTCGAGCCTTGCGATTGAGAATGCAATTGCAAATGAAAATCAAATATATACTGATCATAGGAACGTTATAAAGAGGATAACGATCCTGTTGTTACAGGCTACTTACTGCTTTTGACACTGAGAATGCTTCCAGCCAGTGGCGTGAATAGTCACTCGATCCGTAGCCCGACTGACGGTGATTCTGTAATCTTGTTACTTCATGAACATCGTTAAGCATATGAATTTCGGCCTTTGTGCACATTGCGTCCAGTCGCTGCACATTTTCTTTTTACTGCCAACACCCAGCCCAGTTCCAGGAACCCTAGTCTGAGCTGACTTGGATTTCGATTTATTTTTTCCTGTTTGAGTCGTATGATCCACTCTGCTCTATCCTCCATCATGGTTATCGTTTTACTTAGTCGGGCTAGTTTGTAACTTCGGATAGTTAGTCAACCTTGGTGTCCTTATTGTTTTACTTCCATTTACATGCATGGTTATAGGACTTCCTTAACTGTAAATCACTGATCCGGCTGGCAAACTCACGAATGTGCAGGGTCCGCTTCATTGAATGAGCATATGTAATTTAAGTTGAAAACACTCGTTCGTTTGGCAGGTAGCAGAATGGGCATAGCTGAACACAGACAAACGTTATCATTCATTTTGGGATGCAAATTTCACAAACGTTTTTCGAAACAAATGCAAACGTCAGATACGGAAGTAATTAGGTTTAATCAGGGGAGCAACGTCAGCGAAGTGTCAAACGAGTAAACCACTAAATACTGGATACTTCCCGGGAGTCTTTAATGAATGTAACAGGCTACCTGTTAACCTATGCTAGTAAGCATTTGAACGTTTGTGATCATGCTTCGATGGTATCTGAAGAGAGAGTATGGTTTGTGTCTGGTTGAATACCATAATGGACATGGTTTTCACCGCAATCGCATTTAGAACAAGTTTCTGCTTTGTGGATAGCGGGCTTATTTGTTTCTAATCCGTTTAAACATATGTGAAACTGGTTGGGGTCTCAGGTGGATTGCACTTTTTATGTCGACAGCATGGTCGAGTTGTTTGCTTTGTGGACCGCAGTATGACAGATGCAGTTGACATGAAATGAGAGTATAAGCGATCATTTCAGTCGATGTAATGTGCTACTAAGGAAGGAATGAGCTAACGTGGTGTTTTCACGATAAAATCTAATGATTAACTCTGATGTTTTAAGTTCGACATGGAAGGATATGGTATTTTTCGAACTCAGATTATTCCATTGCTGGTCTTAAGTGTATGTTGGAGAGGCCATCTGTTCTCATTCAATGTGCTACACAGCTGACACTGGTTGCCATTTCAGAGCTCGGACCCTCGTTGTGGTCCGTTTGACGTTAGTGAATGCTTATCTTTTTCTTCTGCAAAACTTCAACGTGAGGGTCCTGTTTGATTTTTTAGCTTGGTCCTGGTATATTTGGGTATATGAGAACATACGTGTAAACACTGGCTGCCAGCTGCTCGGGCCAGCTGTTCTTATGATTACTTAAATCCGTTGTACGAGTACATTGCTCATTTGTGTCCGAAGTTATGAACATTTGTGCAAGCTGTCTGATTCCTTACCTTGCCGCATTTCTACTGCATGAGTATGGGAGGAGATCGCCGATTTCATCGTCTGCAAATTTGTAAGCGGTACTCACATAAGCTTAACCGAGTTCGATCTTCATATGATTAATGGTGTCTGAACTCGCCGACGTTCTTCACGTTCCAGTGAATGATTCATTCTCTGTGAAACTGCATTAACTGACTTGCATGTTGTTTGGCTGAGTTGATTGTGAATTCAGTTCAGTTGGTGAAGTGATTGGTCTTACTCTCACTTGCAGATCGGTTATTTATTTGTACATCGTAGGCGCCTTAATGTTACGCGTTTTCATGACGGTTTTTTTTTTACAATCGAGTTTCATCCTCTCCCTCTTATTTCTTAATTGGGTTTTAGTTCTCCCATAGTTGCATGACAACTAAACATAGGTATAACCCACTGAATTATTGTTATTTACGATAGTATTGATGGAAACAATGCTTTGTGCTCTTCACAGAGCTCCTCGACATCTACCCTATATGGTTTTTTCAAGATGTAGTATTCTTGTCATCAGGTTACCTCTCTTTTACTTTTGCAGGAGCGTTTAATCCAATCGTTCAAAGATAGCAAACCGAGCAAAAAGAGTCGCTGCGGCGTGCTGCGTATTGTTCTTAGCTATGTGGACTTCGCGGAATGTTCTATCGCGGTATTCTCTCGTAGCAAGCGTATGGTCGATTTGGAACGGGCTCATGGTGAACTGGTACGCGCACTCATGGCTCAATTAGAACAAATCGCCTTCCAAAGCGTGAAGACTCCTCGTGAAGTTGTACAGTTGGGTAGGTGGTAGGTTGGCCCGAATTGCATGTGTACTGGTTTCGATTTTATGCCTTATCTTCGTTTATTCTCTAATTTCTTCAAACAGGATCTCGTGTAAACTACTAGATATTCTCATTCTGCGTTCAATGGAGTAGACACATCCTGAGGTGGAGGTCACAGCTCCAATGTGAAACGTTAGTAAAAAAGAACAACCAAGAATGGAAGATTTTCATTTATATTTCTAAGAGGGTGGATTAACTAGCATGTGTACGAAAATTCAAAGAAAAAAAAACTGTTCTTGACGTCTGTTTGAGAAAACGGATTGAATCAATAGGGCGATTACAGTGTAATCACTACCTCGCGTGCGAATTGCGCAGATCATTCGGTTGGTAATGTGGAAACAGAGTTAGTTAGCTTCTCAATCGGAATTAGAAAATAGGCTGCTCTAATTTTCTTAGATGAGAAGTGCACTGAGACGTCACTCAGTCGGCGCAGACAACACGAATGGCACGTGTCTTCTTCCTTCGATTTATTGCACTTTTATATAGTACACCGGCTGTACATACACTCACTTAACTCAATTTATCATTATCGATGTTACTACCATTTACTTAAATGGTACCGACTAATTACTTAACCTTGATCAAATACCGCCTGTTCATTCGATTACCAGTTCACCTGGTTTAAAAACTTTCTCCGAGCTGACAAAAACTGAAAATTTCGATATCCTGTTCTATTGTTGAAGGTGAGCACATCCATTGTTCGAATTGAGCAATCGTTGATTGTACACAGAACAAGTGTACTGAGGCATTCCAAGGTATGATGAAGCTGAACGAAATCACACATCCGAAACTTTTGATTATCATTGAGACCTTATAGATCAGACGTGGAAGAGACCAGCTTTGTGCGTGCATATTTTCTTGACGCAACCTATATCTCTTGTTTGGAGTGACCGGGGTTTGCATGGTGACCTATGGTCGTGGCAACTGCAAGATTTGCACAGATCTCCTGTGTTAGCAGAGAATCGGATGGCGATCTACTCAGCGGTAACCAACATCCGTTGTCTGATCGATTCTGGCTAGTCGGCCGGACCTTTATGGACTACACGAACGGCTTGAGTGAAGTCTTTTCAGTGAACGGTGTCAGCTAAATATGCGACTACTGCGCTCTTGATACACTTGTTCGAATCCATCCCGTAGGGCGTTTGTTTGGCACGTTTGGCGTCCGGGTGCGACACTAGCAGTGGAGATCGGTTTCTACAGCTATGTACATTTCAACACAGAAAACGATAATGCGTTACGTGACGGCCGTCTTATGCAACCCAACCATATGCCTAAAGTGTGTATAAACCATTAACTGTCGGTAATACCACTCCACACTCGTCACATTCATCTGTGGAGTAAGGCAACCCAATGCTGGACAGATATCTCAACAGCTATGCCAATCTTCTGCAAAGAATTTTGGTCCAAAGTAGCGCTTTCATTTTCAGCCCGGTTGTTTGCTTGCGAGGTGTGGACGCCTTGGTGTTGAACACTTGGGCGTAGACAATTGTTTAGTGATCGGGTCCCCTTCTTTTCCCTTTTACTTGGCTAGGGCTTGCATTTTTCTTCGTGGTGGTAACAGTTAGGCGTCAGCGAGAATCGCCGGTTTGTTGTTGTTTTCAATGGCGAAGATGATGCAGGCACAGCAGGAGTGAATATTTGCTGACTCTGTAAGGTTTATGAACAAACGTCGACTGATCCCACCTGACTTCGAATACGACAATGATCATCATGAACTGAAACGCAAACTTACGAAAGGTTTGCGTAAAGACCATGAAGCTTAATTTGCAAAGAGAGTCAGTAAGATGGAGAAAATAGTTTTTGTCGCGGAATGGCCTGGTATTCTTTCTTTGATTTGTGGTTGCACTGGCCGTCGACAAGGTGTTAGTGAGACTATATGTGAAAAAGAGGGCTCACTAATTTACAGCTCGTCTCGGTGACTTGCCAAGTGGACTGAGCACTTTGAGAAACGATTCACCTCGCCTGAACCAACTCATTCAATTGTGGATGACGGGGATTGTGTGGTTAGTTATGACCTGCCCGACGGTTTTCCGTTAGAAACCAAATTGGCTTTAGAACTTGCAATATTGAAACGCAATTTAGCTCCGGGTCCGGACCCTCTTTTCTCCGCTGTTTTCAAAGTTGGTGATGAGAGTCTGTTTTCTCAATTGGAGACTCTTCTTTGTTCCCTATGAAAGGTTGAAAAGGCACCACATGACTGGCGGTAATTAACACTCATTCCCATTTTTAAACAAGATGTCGGGACATCGTGTGACAACCACAGTGGTATTGATCTTGTTTCTATCCCGTTCAGTTTTCTTACTGGTCTTATAATGTGACGGCGTCTGAAACGAGGTGAAAACCATGTTGTTGAACTGGCAGATTTCCGGCCTGATCTTGGGTGATTACGACATTGATGACAATGTAAGCCTTTCATAATATAAGGTTCCTTTTTTTGCCTACTTGATCACTTGATGTTGACATCACAACAACCTAAGCCCACAGCAGTCTGAGGTTCACACAGTGATTATCATTCAACTCACATTGTTCTTGATTCATGTCTTCTCCCAAAGTTATTGTAGACGGTAACTTGGAAGTTTGCACGCTTTTAGTTGTTTGTTACCGACTGTCCATTGCGGAATACTATTCCTTTTTTAAATCACTGGAAGATTATGACAGTGTTAAGTTCCTCTGTTGTTTGTTTTTATCGATTGTCCAGCCCCATGGACCCACGTGTAATCCCCATGCCGTTCTTCCAGTAGATCCACGGTCTTTCTGTCCAGCCTCAATGTCTTTGAACCCCGCCATCAAGAAAGCCCAAAACTTAGTAGTTTATTCGATGACGATTGACGATCAATTCTCAACTGCGACAGTCTGATAGTGATAGCTGATTTGTCCATTTAGATGATTCAACTCTAATCGTGTGTAACCGCTGCTTAGTACGGGGACATTTCCGGTGATATTGTGACTGATGCTAGCCCAGGATCACGAATAATCATTCATGTGATCAGTGCATATTGCAGTTACAATGACAGTAGGATTACATCATTGGTCCTCGGAACTGGGCTGTCTAGGTCCCGCGAATTTGCAGTATTCCTTTCAGGAACAACTTCTGACCATATAAATGATATCATCAGCACATCGTCGGCAAATTCACACTCCTTTCTTTATGGACAATTCATAAATATGAAAACTCCATCGACTCATCTTTATAAATCATTGCTGAACGTGCGCTGTAAATTTGACGTGTAGTGTAGGAGACACTCGTTCAGTTAACCAGTCCGTATATGGACAGTTTCATCGGAGCCCTTAACATAATCGCCGCAATTATATTGGTAAAAAGTGGCGAGGTCTTTAACGAGCATATGTTTGTTTGTCTGTTAACTTCCTTCAATGGTTCTACAAATCGAAAGGTGTCCCGAAGGCCATAGAAGGACATGTGTCGGCATACCGTTAACTATTGAGCTACCGTTTGATTTGAACTATTTATGATATCAGTCATCAGCTCTAAGTCAGCTTTCCTTGAGCATGTCGAGTAGCTTATACAAAAGGAACAGTCGGCCCCTTAATGTCCTAATCTCATCAGAAATTGTCCATCGATCACATCCCGTTTTTTTACGCGTTTCAGCTGGTTTGTCTTCTATGACTCTGTCTCGCAGATACTCATTTTTATTAATTTTCACTGTAATTCAAATTTGATTCCAGATTTGATCTGCTCCATTCACTATCACATTATCAGTAACCTTATTGGGTGGTCGATTCACCGACCCGACGTTTTAGTGTTTTCAACGCTTCCACGTGCATCGTTGCTAGTAAATTTCTGTAACCTATAAAGGTTTGGCTAATAATGACAACCTTACTTTACTAAATAAGATTTAAGCTGTTCCAACCGCTAGTTAAAAATTGATGTCTGTCAAATGTCCATTGAAACGTAATCATAATCTACACGATTACAGGTTAACGTGTTGTCGCTCAAACGGCAGCATGCTGTGTCACATCTGGCCTAATCAAAATCCTGCAATCCTTGTATGACCACATGTGTATTTGAACTCGTCAGGCAAAAGTGGTTAGTTGGATACCCTAATCTGTACTTTTCTGGTCGCAGGTCGAATTTGCTGTCCATTGTTTCTTGTTGGTACTGATGGGAACAGGTGGTGTGATAAATCCGTCGTTAACTTCAAACTTGTGAATGATTATCTAACGCCTCCACAGCTGTTTCCGTTACATCTGTGGCTTTCTAATAATCGTTTACATAGCATCAAATTCCCAGCTGCCTCTATTCCAATCCACCACAAGAGATAACAGTCTGATGTTTCTGCGCACGTTTCGTCACATTGACATGACGCCGTACGGTGCTAGAATAAGTGTTGCATAATAAGAATGACGCCAGATTGGTCATGAACACTTGAAGAAATCAGGACTAGGCCAGATTTTGGACAAATCTGGACAATAAACCGGTCTACACACTGGGGAAGATAATCAAATCTTAATGCCTTTGAACATAAAACGGCTCTAACCGTTTCCGTGGAGGTAACTGGAGCAAACTGATGTGAGCTTTTGGCAAAAGTCTGGCTAGCGACTATATTGTTATTAAACCCGTCTGAAAGTAACTGTTGATTTGATTCGAAAGTTCAACCAAATATTACGGTATACCAGTTTTTGCTGTTCCCGCTCAACCACTAGATGACATTCATTATGCAGGCATATTTGTTTTGTCGTCTTATTCTAATCCTTCATCTGACGAGGCTCTTGTTATGTTCATCCCACGTTTTATTACCGTAGTCATCAAATTTTAGCAATCAACTGGTCGATTGTTCGACCGAACTGATGAATTGGTTAATATTTCCAAAATTCCCTCTTGGACGTGCAGTCTGTTATTACTTGTTTATCAGGTGCATGTTTGATGCTAGATAAATTAATGCCCTGGAATATCTCAGTGATCGTTTTTTCTGTTTGCCCGCTCAAGAAAACTATCACAGACTTAACGATATTCTACGACGTTTGAAGATGTCTGGTTTGGAGGAGTATCTTCAAGAAACGAAAATCCGATATACCAGAGCATTAGAAGAGTATACCAAGAATTCCATGGGTCGACCCTTAGAAAAACTGGCTGTGAGTTGATTGCTTCCTTGTTATTAGCACGTTCTTTTTGGTCTCATATTTTTTACTGTGCATCTGAACTGTCTTCAGGATGAGCAAACTGAAGTGACTTCTTTGGTTTCCGGTAATTCTACGATGCTATCAAGTTATCCCCAGAATCACATAGATCAGAGCGGAATAAGCGACCTCCAACGTCGACCACTTGCTGTGCGTCCTGTTAGTTGGTGGTTTCGATCTCCAGATACGAGCAGTCTTTCATAGCGCAATGTTTGTCTCAGTTGTATGAGCATTATTCTTTTATTTCGGTCTCTTGGAGCTGCTCCCAATTATCAAGCGGGGGGAGGTCCGTTGAGTACTATCAGTGTGCTCATTGTCAACAGCAATTAGTTTCCTACTCTTCCCCACCCGAGATTTTGCACTCAACTTACTGATTCCGGTTCAGCAATTCTGTACTAGCCTGTAGTTTTTTTAAACTGTTACTTCGTTATTTCAGAAGTTTTAGTACCACCAGCTGTACAGACTCCCGAATAGGGAGTAGACGGGAGAGTTTCCCATTGAGCCGTAACTGATGGTTGGTTGTGTTCATGTTGGACAAATGAAATACTAAAATATGTGCCCATCCTTTGATATCGAAAAACGGTAGAAACACACCAGACTGGTAAAATTGTTCAAAGTATATGTAGGCTGTTGCGTAAAGGGGTTTCACAGGCCAATTAGCTTTTCTTGCACGATGCATAGTGCGAATATTTTGTCGCAGCGGTGCTCATCATTGGTCTGCTTAAAATTTCTTTAACGAAACGTTTTTGGCTCTTTATATCCGCTTAAAAACCAGTGCATATATATATATATATATATATATATATATATATAATTGTATCTGAGATATTATGTCGTCTCCATACTGGCCTATCATCTGACTAACCAACATTGGCCGATTGGATTACAAACGCCTCCACTCACACTTCTCCTGGTATTATTCCCTCGGGTTTACACTGGTTACGGAGTGTGTCGGCGGAACTACAATTGGCGCCGTACAAGCCAATCGTGGTGATATTTCTGTACACAGTCGTATTTTCAATCTGGTCACCGTGACAAACTAATCCGGAAACGGATACCGCCAACCTTGCGATTTTCCTCTCACAATACTCAGCTGTTTGTGGTGGCGTGTCTGAACTCCAACGTCGGTTGTTTGGACAGAGACTTTTCGCACCATGTCGGTTCCCCCTCTCATTTGCTGTCTCACATTTGACCACAACTTTTGCATTCAAATGGGCTTTCGTCCACCGGTCTCGAACGAATGTTCCGGAACGGAAAAGCTTATCTGAATACGTAAGCTGTGGTCAAATGTGAATTTTTGTCTGCCTATGTCCATCAAACCCTCTGCTGACTATCAACATGCGCTTACCATTGTTTTTGTATTGTGCTTTGTTATATGGCTATATGGTAATATCCATCCGCATCAGCTGCCGTCAGTGTGTTGATGCTATTGATGGTTTTTTGGGACCCAGTAGCCGACATCGTTTCGCACTTATTTTCGCGTTTTGGGCTTATTCATACTCGTCAACCCAAGTTGAGTGGAACAACAACTAGAGTGTTCTATGTATGTCCCTGTCTATATATGCATTAGTTAACCTTGTTCAATGTTTTTAGAAGCGTCACGCGCGTAGTCGCTTACTTTATTTTTACTCACTTGTCACAAAGTCACTGTGCAGTTTACTGAAGTGAACAATTAGAAGCCAACCTAATCGTTATTTGTTTCCGTTTTGTTCTGTGAAGACATTTTTCGAAGGCGTCCAAGCGGCTTTAGATGCTGGTGTTCGACCGGAGGTGATTCAATACCAGTTCGCTTTCTCGAAGCAAGAATTGAGGAAAGTTATTCGAGAATATCCTGGTCGAGAGGTGAGGTTCAGATTCGTAACTGTGTACTGATCGAGATTGGTGCTTCTAATGTATATCTTACCTGTGTACAACGCCACTATGCGTCCTTTTACATTAAAACAAACGTTGAACCACATGAATTGCGAGAACTTCATTCACAAGTGTATTTTTTCACGATGAGCCTCAGCTAGATGCGAATCGGCGGAAGAAACCTTCTTCCCGGAGACGGCCAGCACTGCACCAGCTGAGCTGCGAAGCCGCGCCGGGAGATCAGAAATTTTGCATTTGGACTCAGTTACCCACCTAACAACCACCTAAGTACTGTGAAATCCACCACATGTTGCAGAGAATTAACAGTCCAAGCTGGATTTTTCAGACGGTTCACGATGAAATCCACCGACGCTACTGTCGAGCATTGAAGTCCTATTACTGATAAGCAGTGTGGTAGATTTGTTAATTTGGGAGAGTCCCATTCTTTAATGGTGCGTGTTCTAGTTTTCATTCATTCCGTCTAGGAGCTGGCTTGTTCATGCACACGACAGAACTAGTTCCGGAAACATACTAATGCCCAGTGCCTCGTACAGGAATTAGGTCGTATGTTCGACACATAAATGGGTATGTCTTCTATTCTCAGTAATGCAATCTCCAGCGTGAAACATTCGGGAAATCCTGCTTGGATAGCCCATCCTCTGGAGCGTTTGATGAATTCTAAACGACACAGTGGGCTAAGTGGATAACTAAGTCTAAATATGATATTCATGAGCTTCTGTCGTGGCTTCGTAGCTCGGCTGGCAGAGCGCTTGCCGCGGCTCAGCATGTTGCCTGTTTCGTTGGTCCGAAACTAAGAGTTTTCACAGTTGGATTTCTCTCAAATTATCAAATCTTCCACACTAATTTAGCAAGTAAATAATTGTTTAATGTGTCCATCTTACAGTCTGATTTTAGTTCGTTTCTAGCTTTTGTATCACGAAGTGTTTACTTTCAGGCCACGTATTAACTGGATGGTACCAGGTTACCCAACTCTGACGGTCAGCAATCGCTACAGCGGGAATAGAACCAACAACCGTGTTATGGACAGACAATTCACTTGGTCTCAACGACATCATGTGGACGACGGGACCCAATCGGTCAGTTACTGTATTCCAGACGGTCCTCCGTCGGAAGCAGAAGTGGTCCTGGAGCCTAAGTTATTAAAGCATAATAAGGCTCCTGGACCAGACCTCTTCTGTCCTTCCATTTTCAAGGATGGTGGGTAGAGGTTAATATCAGAATTGACGAAACTCCTCCAGAAGATTTGGGAAACTGAAGAGGTACCTGGTGATTGGTGCCTATCAACAGTCATTCCCGTTTTCAAAAAGGGGTCCCGAAGTCTATGTGACAACCACGGAGGCATCAGTTTGGTGTCCATTGCGTCCAAGTTACTCACTGGCCTTATTTTACGTCGGCTTACTAAGCCCAGAGAAAGCCAGATACGCGAAGAACGGACAGGATTCCGATCCGGTCGGGAGTGCGTTGATCACATTTTTACTTTGCGACGGATCTTGGAACATCGGCACTTTTATAGGCAGCCGACGAATTTGGTCTTTTTGGATCTGAAGGTTGCTTTCGGCTCAATTACTCGTAACGTTCTCTGGAGCTGTCTCCTTCATAAGGGAGTATCAGGGAAATACGTGAATCTATCGAGATCACTCTAAGCTCACTCTGCAAGCAGGGTGGCTATTGATGGAAAATTGTCTCTGGCGTTCATCACTTCTAGTGGTGTTCGTCAAGGTTGATCGATTTCCCATTTTCTGTTCAATTTTGTCGTGGACGACATTCTGGAGGATGCGCTTCAGGAGTCCAGTGAACTGGGTATTGAGCTTCTTCCTGGCGTTAGGTTGACAGACGTGGAGTGTGCGGTTAAGATTTCTTCATTTAGCCTCTCTGCCAAAGACATGCAGACCATACTGGACAAGTTGAGTGGCCGGGCTGGTTTGTATAGAATGCGCTTCACACTTTCAAAGTGCAAAGAGCTGCTTCAAGACTGGGGCATTTCCACCCCTACTTCACTCATTGCAGGTAATCCGCTTGAGACTGTGGACGGTTTCACACACTTGGGTAGTACGATCTCGTCAGCCAGTAATATTGCTGATGAGATGTCAGCGAGGATGGCAAAGGTACGAGTTGCCTTTGTCAAACTGCGTCATCTGTGGCGTTGAAAAAGCGCTCGGTCGTCGATAAAAGGAATGGTATATAATGCTTGACAACTATTGCTTTGACAACCAATCCACTCTTCCCTTCAGAAACTCGAGTGTCTCTAGTCTTCTACCCATTCTTTTCTTCAGCTTTGTTGGTGTGTTGAATGATGTATCGTTTGCCTGATTTTTTCATAGTTCAATTGTGAATTTTTTTCTACGTTATTCTCTTTGGACTGCACTAAAATGCACTCGTATACTGAAATGCTTCTTGTATTACATTTTACATATCTTTTTCCCTAGTATAGATCTTATCATTGCAGTCTTTCTCTGTGTTTATTTTCCGAGAGATAAGGATTTCCTCTTCATGCTGGCTATCCAGTTGGCCAACCAGCGTTGACCGGCTGGACACAAAGGCCTTACTCACACACCCACTGCTCTTACTCCTTCAGGTTTACACTGGATACGTGGTGTGAATGGAACCGTAAGTGGTACAGTGCAAGCCACTTGCGGTGATGGTTTGAAGCGCAGGCTACCTTTGGCTTTGGTCACTGTGACAGGCTAATCCGTTTCGGATGCCGCCAACCAATATAATGCTTGTGTACGTTCTTTCTTGTTAAGTGGTTCGGAACCGTGGCCTGTTCACAAAGAAGATATCGACAGACTTGCTATGTTTGACCATCTTTGTCTACGCCAATCAGCCCACATGAAATGGACTGATCGCCTTAGCAACAAGGCCATTCGCCGGCGCGTATTGCGGAACGCTCGGGATGCACAATCAACTGGTCGACTACTCACGTTGCATAGCCTGCGATGGTTATGTCACGTATTCCGTATGCCGTTTACCGTGTGGGGCATTACATACTGGAACCACCAACAGTTGAGTGAAACCACATGATGGTCAACCAACAACGTGGTCACGAAATATGAAGACCCTGACTGCTCCACTGAGCAATGTGCGTGAGTAGGTGTCACCAGCCTGGATGGGGTCCTCGTGATCACTCAAACCGCTGGTTAGAGACGTTATCTGAGATAGTGATGTATCGCATTCAATGGCGTACATGAATCCATACCATTTCTAGTTCTTCCGCTTGGTCTTCTTTTAATACTTTTCACCCTTCTTAGGAACGTTTTCTTCTAGGATGTTCCACGTCACTGTTGAGGTGAGCGGCAGCCCGAGCCACAGTACCTTTTTATTAGGCTTGAGACTTGAGAGAGTACTAGCCACGGCAGCTTGCTGATCGAATTGTCAAAGTGTGCGGACATCATAGGCGTCAATGTTTACTAGTTATCTTGGCCTCAAACAATTATCGCCTGAAGGGACATGGAAGTTACAGGACTTGGGTGGTGAAATAATTGGAGGAAGTTAAGTTGGGTGAATAATGTCACCGTCGGGAGAACGATAACTTCTCATACTGTTTCCCCGAGTCTCTGACTCACGTTTTAAAACTGCCAGAACACCATTATTTGATTTGATGCAACTTTCTAGTTTGATGTTTCTTTTAATGTTATATCACGCTCGTTTTGCTGATATCATGATAAAGGGTTCACATTATTCACAAATTTTGAACCTTATTTTGATGAAGTGCTGATTTTAAAATGACTACTTTTTTTTCGTTATTGTCATGCATCCTTTGGAGGACTTCGCCAAAGATTAGTGTTTCATTTTTCAGTCTGGTGTGTTGTTGGGATTATGGCCATGTGATGAACAATGTTCCATTCAACCAATGGCGTATGTCCAAGCCTGATGAGTTATCTTGTTGGTCTCATCCTAGGCGATGTTTGCAAAACTGAGGATAGCGGTCGTTTTTTGGACTGAAGATTCGGCTGGTGACTCAATTGACTTCTGATCTGTTCACTATGCTTCTGTCCTGGATGAATTAGAACAGGATAGAAAGCGGTCCGTTGGACAGACGAGCATTTCGTGACGTCTTCACACTAACGCGGTCCCAGCCGATCCTGGGGTGGATGGGTTGTGTCCATCTAACTCGTGTACCGCCCTTATGCCCTAGAAATCATTACCCTTTGCTCGTAACTTCCACATTCAGGTGGACTTCTCAGTCGGTTGTTTTTGAATAAGAGCACTGAAAGATACTGATTTCACCTTTGCTAAAGCCCACCAGTTGTACATGTCTTTTTTTGCTATCGACGTTTGAACTCCAGCCAAAGTTCTGTTGATTCAACCTTGGTGACGACCGTGTCCTTGGCTTAATGTGACGTTGACGTTGCAGGAGTCAACATATTTGCCTCATAAGAACGTGAATCGGAGTTCAACTCCCGGTTTTGGCAAGGCTGTCGAACCCAAACAAGCACAAAAGGAGGATCTAGTGCTTCTTTTTTAAAATGGCTAAATTAAAGAACATTCTGAATCAGAAGCTGCAATCAACTTTCCGGGTCACTCAGTTTAAGCCAGCTGAACCGCTGACTGTTCATCAGCGGTTATCTTATTCTTTTCCATTTGTCCGGTGGCATTTTACGTAGTATGTTCCATCCATTAGATCGATTGCACCCTCAACTTAAGGTTTTTTGGTTTCTGTAATTGCAAGACAATTAAGCCGCATCAGTGTGTAAAACATTGATATGCTATCGTCAATTATAGTGACGTTGCTATTGCTGCTGCTGATAATCAAACTAACTCAACTCTCGAAGGGACGGTAGTTACTAATTGCCTTCCGCCACGTTTCACTTACAGTTCGGTTGTTTGTAAGGTGTAGGCACTTTGATGTTGAATGTTTAGATATAGATGTAGCTAATTTTTTTAGTAGGTTGGCCCCTTCCCATCCCCTTCTGTTTTTTCTCCCTTCCTATACGGGGCACGCTTTTTTCCTTTTTTTTCATGGTTGTATAGCAGTTAAACATCAATGTGAACCACTGATATATTGTTGTCTACGAAGATGCTGATGATGCCACGTATCTTTCATATTTTTTTCCCAGGTCAAACGTGGTTTGGAAAGTTTGTGTAAGAAGGTGGAAAAGCATCTCTCTGAAGAAGGCAATCTGTTTCAAGTGAGTTGATGTGTGTGTATGTGTGCATTCACCTGGTACCCTATCCATCTCTTCTTTTTAGTGTACGAAGTGGTTGGTTTGAGTTTGCCCTGTGATCTACAAGCTCGCCGGAGTAAGGTTACCAGTTCTATACGTTGATTGTGTGCTATCCACCAAAGTGCACTCCACCGTCGTCTTTGTCTGTAAATACCAGCTATTTAGTTGCAATGCACTGACCCCAATTAGGTAGTTTTGCAACCCATTTTTTGTGGGATATCCCTTTCTACGTCTCTGAGGCATACTAATTCAGGTCAGAAGGTCAAACGAACGGGGTCAGACACAACCAATCAGATATGAGGTCAAGGGGGCAACGACAACTAGAATTAGCCAGTCATGTTTCAAGTCATAAGATCATTTTACCGTTGTCCATAAAGACGGACATTCATCAATCTTCATTGACCACAACGTTCAATCCTATACTGTCAAACGCTTGTACACTGTAACTGTTACCTCGCTCAATGATAAAACGTGTGCAAGTCCGGCGAACAACGGAGCTGCGAAATCCTTCACTATTCTCAACAGTTTGGACTGAACTGTTATGCAAAGACGCGAGACTGGTCGTTCACTTTACTCTACATGGTCTGCATGCCCTCTAGAGAGAGGTTAAGCAGAACGATGTCGTCCTGATACTCCGTGTAGATCAGCTTGGTATCAGGCGAAAGCTCTGCTCCAAGGCCATTGGAATCCTCAAACGCGTCTTTTTGCGTATAATATATGATAAAGACGAACAGGGAGGAGAAGATTGAACATCTAACATATACCACTGGAAGTGTTGAATCAACGAGACGATTACCTTGACGTCTTACTGTGCATGCCGAGCATGCAAACGGTGAGATTAACGGATTCTTTTTTGCGATGGAGACGGCTCTAGAGAACATTACGATCAACCGGATAGAAAGCTGTCTATTTGTCATTTTGATGTAGCTGGTCGATAATAACTGTCCGCCCTGGAACTAATAACAGTCCATGCTTCATGTAAACCCAATCGTTAGTTGTTTCCATTGTTGTTGCTATCCGCATGTCCTATATATTCACATTTTGTAGGTTCTTGACTGAAGAGAGTAAACGAAATGCTAACATCTCGCGATATATCTTCTATCGTTATTGGTGATAATAACTGATACATCTTTTTCACACGTGATCTCTGTAACATCGAGTGGACGACTGATACAATCATTACTCAAGCAGAATATCATTGAGTGACTTATGAAAATGAATAGTTGCATCTTGCAGTGTCTGCCTACCATTCCGATTTACTGGATGAAGGAAACTCAGTGTCTCAACTTTGTAAGTATTGTTGTTTTCCTCTGGCTACTGCTTCATGCGGCAGAAGTTTTCAAAGGAACATCAGGCTTTTGTGATTATAGCGAAAGCTTTTCGACCATAGTGGATGGTACGCTGGCGGTCACTATCAACCTTTGGGCGATCGACGTCCCGTGTTTGAGGCGACCTTGTCTACTCCCTTACTCTTCCTCTAGGCGGTATACAGCAGCCTTGCAACTTTCAAAATGTTTCTGGTGTGAGCCCGTAGGACCATGCTTCAGTGCTGTTGTGATCATAGAAGGCGTTCGACCTAAGAAGTTGCTTACCGCTAGGAATCCATTACGAGAGACATGAAGTACAAACCACGAATGCAAACATCATTTTGTACGGTTGACTTGTATCCACATCCCCCTGGTTGTAGTGGAATTACGGTCTCTTTGGTAACGCATCCTATATTGTGTATATACACGTTTCCAAAAGTCATTTCCAGCTCCCAATCTTCTTGGCGTTGAGATATCTGTCCTTTGGTTTCTGTTGTATTACTCACAAGCGGAGCTGTGTGTAGTACACTAACCATCCAGACACTTTTGCACAATCGGTCTTGTGGCATACATCCCTATGACTTTAGCAGCTTTTCATCAGACCACTCTCCTTCAGCTTAGCTGGTACGGTTTCACTTGTCAGGGCTAAAGTCGTAGTAAGCTTATCGTTTTTAATCTCTATAGTGCACAAGTCAATGAAACACGTGAAGGTAGTGGAATGTTTTTGGAAATTTCTATGGTAATTGTGACCTATTTGCCTGGCCCACTAACGTCTGTATACGTACCACGGAATTTCCTGCAGAATTCTGGTTAAACGTTTTCAATACTCAACGACTTTCAACTGTAGTAACCTTCCACATATCTGTTACGTGCTGTTATGAACTATTCTGTATGTCAACTGTCTCTTACGGAACGTCTGTTTTCTCTGTGTCTCACTGTGTTCTGTTGTTGACCGCTTTTGGTTGGTCAGATCACAACGAGACATTATACTGTCTGTGTCACTGTCAATCATCCCACCTTACCACCCAGGCTGTTCTGAGCTTTGATGGTGATTTAGGGTGTCATGGAAATCTCAGCTGTTTCTCACCTGAATTCGTTTGCCATAATTAACTGCATTCTTTGGTACAAGCGGATCTCTAGTTATACCTTTTCGACTCACATAAACAGTTATTTTGTAGGTCACGCAGATGAGATTAGTGTGGAACAGCTTGTTTCCCGATACAGTTTGTAACCTTCCTTTCAGTTAATTGCTTTTTATTTTCTCTTTTGCTACTCAGGTCGTCTGGCGATCAATCCAAGCTCAATTCCTTGAGCAGTGTCAGTTGTTCAATGTCCTCATAAACGAATGTTATCCGGATTCTGGCATTGCGCTTGAGTTCACCATCGACCATCTACAGAACTATTTTACAGAAATTGCACACTCGCGCTAGTGGACCAACGCCTCAGCCACTATCTGTCTTTTTTCCTTTTTCCATTCAGTGCATATCGCACTTCTGTTCGTTTACACAGGTGCAATTCACTCTCGCCTGGCTGTTTTTCCTATGACAACACCACTCTGCATGAATCAATCTATAATTTGGCTTCTAGCTATTAACTCTGTGATATCGGCACATTCTTCTGTTATCGCGTGGTTTTTTAATCGCTGAATTGTGTTTATTTTCGGAAATTGAAAATCTTTCTCAGCTAATTTCTGTTGATTTCGTTCCAGTTTGGGATTTTTTTCCGTCGAAAACTGCGCTTATTTCGTGCGAACGCCTATAGCTTCGATTAGTTTCTGTTTATTTGATATCTGACTAGGCCAGTTACACGTTACCGGCGTTTGTGCCACGAAGCAAAGAAAATGAAAATACGTCAGATTTAAAGTAGGTGGAAAAATAATTGTGGGAAACACACTCACATGTTTGTCATCGTCAACGTTTTTTTGCCATGTTTTGGACCATTGTTAGTCAAAGCTGATGGTAATCTTTTTTCGGGAACCGCACTGAAGTCTGAAAATTTGAAGTCAAAACATTTATACTCCGAATCCAGATAGTATACTTGTCACTAGACTGTTGCTTCAAACGTGACCCACTGTATGTTAGTAGAACCCTACTTGACCGACGATGGGTTGACACACGTATGAAATCAGGCGCTTTCTCTGACTTGTCGATAGAGCTTATTGGTTCCGACGAAGCTGGTAAACCTTGTCTTTAGTAGTGCAGTGTTCCTGCCAAATCCCCCTAACGCCTAGGAGACATCGGTAGTTCGACCCAGGCGTTCTTAGGTTGACTAAGTTTTACAATCCAGTAGGAGGACTGGTTACATTGTACACACCGGGTTTTAGAATAGTAGATTATGTCGTCGTCACAAATGGCGTAAATCGATAAGAGCCATCCGGACTTTGACCGCAAGGTCTAAGTTCTTGTCAGACAAGCCATCAGAGCTTATGATTCTTATGAGCTTCCCAAATACTCGCAACAGTTTAATTTCAAGAGCGAACGCAAGTGCAACTTTTAGCAGTTTTGTAACAATACTTTGCATATGGCAGGAACAAAGGTCATCCATCGACGATGGTTTAAGCTTTTCACGAAGCATCACAAATTAAGGCGATATCTTCCGCATACTGGTAGTTATGCTTGTGGCCGCTTCTACATCAATGTGCTCTTATTCGATCACAGCAACTTATGAGATCTTGCCTAACGTCAAATTGAATAAGAATGAATGAGGTGAATAATCTTACAGTGGTTGTGGCTTGACTATACGTATAATATTTATCTGTGGAGGTCTCTTGGCTGTTTACTGTCACTCCACTATGCAAACTTGATGCGTGTGTAGCACAGTTCTTTACTCAACGTCTTTGGCGATGAACATCGCGATACTCCGATAGGCTTTCGTACTGTCTAACTATACTACTGACTTTCACATGAGACTGTTTCTGCTATCATGGTTAACCGACAGCAGTAATCTCATTTTGTCCAATTTTCGTAGGAGTAGCCCATTGTTGTTTTTAAAATGCCCACGTAGCTAAAAACTTAGTGTAGTCTTAGAATTCCTCCGTTAAAGATTTGTAGAAAAAAGGGCTGTCCGTATTACAGCACCTATCACGAATTCGAGCCTCGGTACTAGTGCCACCTTTGTGTCACATAAGAAAGTGATTGTACACTAGATGGTTGTTAACCTTTGCTCCTCTTTTCAAATACCGTCAGCAGTATGACTCGGTTGGATTATAAATTGGGCAGTGACGCACCGAGAGTGCCCATGTTATCCTTCGGTCTGCTGAAGGACAAGTTTTAAAGTGTCCACGAAATGCTCTGCTTGGCGGTGGTACAGTGAAGAGCCAGTTTGTTCACAAAGTGAGATAGCTGCGTTTATGGTGAATTGAGTCTAGCTGTCTGTTACCAACGTCTAGAACTTTCCGGAAATTCCGAATGATTGCTTTCAGCGGGCTGCGTGCTGAGGTTCTCTTTCAGGAATGATTTGGACCATTTGGTGGATGCCTCCAAATAAAACAGGTAGGTGTGTCCTTTGACAGGTCCCAGAAAATCCAGATGTAGACGATATCATGGTCAAGATTATAGGACGCACATTATTGATGACTTGACGGCTGTCTGACATTGGGACAATTTCAGTCGTGCCGTTCCAGTTAGACCTCCATTTTGGGTAAATATGTGTAACTTCATACCAAGGCTTTCATCCATCTGATGCACAGTTGCCTAGACTACAATAATATAATTACGTGAGCTATAGACTTTTGTGTACAAACATTGAGAGAGTTTACGGTTGGAGGTGGTAGAACAATTGTTTTAGTTCAGTGTCAAGTTTATCTTGAGGCAACTCCACGTGTGTGAAAGTCATCACCCGTTGGAGCGTTTTGTTACATCTAGTTGCCTCTTTGATCACTTCGCTTGTCCCGGGTAATGTGCGAATAGTATCCTCGTCCACGTGATTGACTTCCGATTCCACGGTAGTAATGACGATAACTGTCTTCCGACTAAGGCCTGGGAGCCAGTTAGGAGCGATTAGGCGCCTGCTTAGCTGAAACTGTCTGTTCATTGTCAGTTAAGGTGGAACTCATACGAGAGGAGAGATATCGGCCAGCTGTATAAACGGTTGGCCATGTAAACTGTAGTGGTTTCCCTTGGCTAAAATAAATCGTGATTAACGGCTTATGACCGGCCAACAGGGTAAAGACGATTGACAGAGCTTCCTTTTCGAAGTGAATATAGTTTCTTCTTAGCTGGTTTGGATGTTCCATGAAGGTATGTGATGGCCTTCTCAGGGCCGTCCGGGAGTAGGAGATAACAACGCTAATAACCGTGGTTGCAGGCGTTTGATGCACCCATTATTCCCACAGACGGACCAAAGCGGAGCATTAGCACATCCAAGACAAGCATCGATTTGATCCGACTGAAAGTATGTTTGCTCTCAGAGCACAATTCCAGTTTGGTGTCATTTGTAAGTATGCGATTGAAGCATACTCTGTGCTTGTTAGGCGTTGGGTACTGGGTTACAAATTCAAGAAACACACTGAAAGTAAAAGACAGGGGAGAAATCCGTCGAATCACTTCTATGTTTGCCTGGTCCGGCCTTCGACCATCCTTGTCGATGATGAATCCAAGGTATTTGACTCTCTCCATGATGAATTTGCTTTCATTCGTCCGCAATCGTAACAAGCACTCTTCGATTTTGACAAGAACTAAGACTTCTGTTGATTTTAGATCGTCCGGACTACGGTGGTCGAATGTGTTTGCAGCTACTCTCGACTCCAAATATCTTTGGTTACTTTGACTGGGTGCGGCAACTTTTATTTTAAGTCCATTTCCGGGAGTTCCAGCTCGTACCAATCGGTGAGATAGTAACTGCCTTTCGTCTGGCCATTGCCTAGGGTGATGCTACAATTGTTTGCTCCATGCAATTGCAGAATGCCGCCGGATGGAATTTTAGCGAGTCGTCCTGTCTTCCTCAGTTCCGTTTTTCCGACCGGCCTGCATGTGGGTTGCAAACTTAATGTGATAGCTGACTCAATGTCCGGCTTAAGTTGAACGTGAACAACGTTGGTGGAAACCTCTATGTACTTGTGTTGTCATCAGCTTATTACGGAATTTTAGTTGCCTCTGCTCTCTATTGAGCTGTCCTCTACTGACCACCTGACTGTTCTAAGATTGATATGTACCATTTTTGTGCTCGACAGTGGTCCTTCTTGTGTCCTACTCGATCACAGCTATACTCCTTGTGGAGACAATATCCGGAATAGTGCTGTTCTCCGCAGTGTCAGTGAGCTGTGGAAGTGTCTCGTATGACTATTGCACTGACAACAGTGGCTATCGACTATGAATTTCATCTCAACTGGTGGGTGCAACCACGCATATAGAAGCGGAAAATTTGTTAGGCGGTTACCGTTCTACCCCAGCCCTATCATTTTTGAGAATTATCAAACCTCGACATTGTTTTAATTGTTTGGAAAGTCATCCCAGGGTTCTGATTAAAGTGTTTCCGGAAGTATGCGTCACTAGGTGACTGGAATCCACCGACGAAAAACAGAGCATCGTAGATTGGATAATCAGTTACGTTGCAGGATTTGAAACGTTCGCACTCCGGAGTCATCTGGCGATGACTTGATTGGTCGATTACGTCACGCTTGTCCATTGGTTTGACCGCGCAGGTTGGCCATCGATCCGGCGGATTTGTGGCCAGGCAACCCATCAAATGCGATCCGAATCAGAACACTTTGTACTGCCGAGGCGATTGGAATCAGGCTGCTTGACTGGGTATTATGTCATCAAAAGCGGTTTGTTCAGGCGCTGCACCTACCATCGCCACAAATCCACCGGATCGATGGCCAACCTGCGCGGTCAAACCAATGGACAAGCGTGACGTAACCGACCAATCAAATCATCGCCAATTGACTGACCAGTAACCTAGTTTCTTTGTAATAAGTCTGATCGATATCACGATCTAACTCTATTAATTCCTTATATAATTGTACCGGCCTGAAGATGAATTATCGAAAACATGTGTTCGCCTATATGTCTTTATTCTCATTACCGTAATGGGCATATTTGAAACGATTAGGAGTCATCGTCACAACTTTTCATTGGTTTTAGGCGTCTGTATCTATCACAAAACAATTAGAAACGCTCACCAGACATGTTGACCAACAGTTGCACAGTCCCAACACACTGTGTATCTTGAGAGTCCTTAAATGAGATGAAGTTGACAAAGTTTCTTTTCTCTGTCGTCTTCAACTTCCACAACAACACTCCAGTTTTATTGGTATCTTACTGCTTGACAGTTTTGGCCCGGAAAATGCCCCCGCACTTTTTTAAAACACTTCGAATGTCAGGACTGAGGCGGGATCGTAACTAATTTTTTATGGAATTTACCATGGTTTTCACGACAAAATATTGCGACTCATCATTGTTGACGGTCAGGTTCTTTTGTACTGATGAACATGTCCCGATGGGCTGATCCTACGACCAGTGTTGAGATTAGTGCAACCCGCGCCCATCTGTTGACTGTTGCTTGGCCGGTCGTCTTATCAATGAAGTGCCGTTACGAAAGCCTACGATACAACTCATTCGACGGAAACTTCCATTATTTTTGTACAACAAAACTGGTCGGTGTGGAGCCTCATCTCCATAACTTTCACTTCGATTGGAGTAAACACTCGCCCAAACCTATTTAGAACCTGTCTCATCTGTTCTGTCGGTCAATGAGGACTTACTCGTGACCGGATCGATAGCCTGTCACATTACTCCATTGACCACCTGCCCATGTCATGATCATAACTCACCCTTACTTGCTATTTCTTGCACTTTCGATGTGGCTTTGAAGCAAACTAGATCGGACGGTAGTCTTCCCTACGACCGCATTTCGCATGCAAAACAATTCATCGTGAATTCTGTATATTGTTCTGAGAATCGTGTGAATTCCACTGACCTGACAGTAGTTAGGATTTAGTTGAAATAAACCGGTCCGAAAAATCGAACCCGTAAGAACGAACTCGTTAACTTGAGACCGAAACTAATGTGTAAGAAGATGCAGTGGTCGGTTTGGATGGAAAAAAATTGGTGAACGGCGTAGAGGTTATTTCGAAATGGAGGTTTCACTAGCTTAATCGCCGGGGTATAATTATTTCGTCATTTCTATTGACAGGTTACTGGCGTTGTGATTAACAGGTCATTCTCACGCACTGGAAAACCGGTGTGTGTAGTTCAGTTCGGTTGAATTCCAAGAGGAGCGAAACTTTAGTCTGGTGCCTCCTTTCGAAGTGGATCTGATGAAAAGCACATTTGGATGCAGAAACAGCAATCATGCGTATTATGTCTAATTCATAATTTGTTAAAATTTCCAGACTTTATTCAATACTTTTGTTATCAGTTATCTTAATTGACGGCGGTTAACAAAGGTTGCCTTTTCAATGTAGGTCACGATTATTTCGGTTTACTCTGAAAACGGTTAGTTTTATTGAGTCAAACTGAATCACGAGGTTTTTGACTTTATCTGACCTACAGAAATCTTTTGATGAAGGCTGCCTTAATTAACGCTAATGAGTCAGTCATGATATTTTTGCTCGCTACCTGGAATCTATAAGCCGACCTCATCTTATGAGGTAGGGGAGAGTAAGGCGTATACGTTTAGTGGTCAAACTCTTCCCGGTAGTACACGACCAGTTTTGTGTTTGCTGCCACTCAGCAAGTATGCGTACTCGATAAAATTTTAATCACATATCCTACAATTGGAACAGCAGATGCCGAAATTGATAGCTAATGGCTTATTCATGAGTTAGCTTAAGGCCAAAGCTAACTACTACAATTTTCAGCCGCTTTCGTTCTTTTTTCATTGCACCCCTGTGTATGACTTGAAGACAAAGATCCATGTTTACAAACCTAAAAATGCTTTGTGAGTAGATTTTCTGGGCGCCTATTATTTAACTCATCAGAATACTGAACAGTCAAATCTTTCATCTGGCTAGCTAGCCTTATCCCATTTATAAGCCATGAGCCCAACCCCATTAGGATATCGTGACATATCGCCATGAGGTACAGAGAGCATAATTTCTTACGACTTCTGATGATGAGAGTTACACCCTAATGGTAGCACCAGACTTTAAAATGTAAATGTATGAGTACATACAAAAGCAGTCTAGAATGGTGTTTTCAAGGTCGTGGTTGCCTAACAGTCTCCAATGTGCACTCCTTTAATGGTGCGGATGTAAGAAGTACAAGTTATTACAGTGCATCGCAAATCAAATTGGTATAACACCATGGGAAATTCAAACGTTACGCTCAAAATTCACAAATGCGTACTCTGCCTAGTATGACGTCAACAGCGCGTTGATAGGCGTTCACACTTTAACTGACTGCCAACCTCTGTATTAGAGTCGGGGCGAATTCGAGCCAAAAACCAAGATTCTAAATCCTTACTTCTGATATACCAAGCCCTCATAGAAACGTGGACCAGCGTAGGATACGAATACATCTTTGGTTGTTCACGCAGCCTCAAGGTCACACTTCTCTATTTACAGGGATGTTTCTCATGTCAACTTGCAAACCGGCCTGATGGCTAAATATACTGCTTATCCGAAGTCTACTTTGTTAGATTTGATTGTTCCTTGTTCTACTGGTATGGGGAGCCAAATGAGATTTCAGTTGGCGTTATTCGTCTGAGTTTATTCGCACCCATTACTCGCACTCGAGTTCGGTCTGCTTGTTATGGGTTTAGCTGTGAACATCATTCAGAATTTGGTTCGGTTTGTACTTACTATTTGAAGAGTGTTATTTTCAATTTCACGTTAGTCACCCGCTCACGACAGTTGAAGTTGTGAAACAAATTTTCTGTGTGGCTCTTGTCTTTTGATTACTCTACTCAACTAGATCAAAAGGACTCAATGATTCACCTAAGTAGGTTCGTTTCTAAGGTAACACCGGTCCGATACTTTGGAAGTGTTCGGGCCATATTTGATTATCTTCTTTCATGCAGTTTTAGTGTGTCCAATGAAGAGAAAATTATTTGTTCTTCTGTACCCAATGCGGGATATAGATAATGAAGTATCCTCACTACTTGTGACACCATCCACTGAACTTGCGTCATCAGCTCCAGTTCTGGCTCCCTTATAGGTCTGTGCTGTTTGAAAGTCAGTATGGATTCAATGATCGCATGCTGTAGATGCTGAGTTATATTCGAGCTTCAAATTAACAGGAACTGATTGCAGGTTTCATGAAACTGCTAGGTGCTATCAATTTATATATAGTCGAAAGGATAGTGTGATTTTCTGTCTTTAATAAAATTATGTCTGTAGATTCTGACCAGAATCTATAGAAGTTGTGTTCAGATCACTCCAACTGAAACCAATGGTTGGGTGGCAGAACGGCAACTGGAGGATTGAACCACGGAACTGCCAAACCCCGCGCGGCGACTCTACCGCTCGACCAACCGTCTGTTGCAAGCCGTGTGCACAATGCCAATTTCAACTGATCCCCATACCTATACCCCCATTGGTGAAACTATCGCACTGTAGGTCTTACACATATATACTCCTGTATTGGTCTCATTAATTACTGGTCGAACGTTTCTTACATTGTTACATGTAACCAACCCTGCTCCGACACTATGAACTTCTCCTTTGTACTCGCCCTTTGTTTGTTTTGTACCGCCGCATTGAACTGTTTACGCTACCGTGTTATTGATTGATATTTGCTGACGGTTAGATTCCGTGCACAGAGTTCACTTGGTTGTAAGTTGTATAATTTGCTAACCGTTGCTTATTTATGTACAGAACCAGTTTTATCTGAGTAAACCTTCAACATTCCGTCTTGTTCTGCTCTGAATCAAGAGGTTTACAACCGCCCCGATAGACTGCATATAGCCGTGAATCCTGACAGATTCTACAATGTCAAAACAATAGATCAGTTTGTCCATTCTGTTCGATCGTTGCATCTCATCCCACATGAACCAAACACAAGTTGCTGGCTCTTCACTTGTTTTAATCATCATTTCTTAAGTTTGGTTACTCACATCCATTTTATCAGAACAATTTATTTTGTGTAAATTTATCAATATATTTAACATATGCTTATTTGGTGGTAGCGATATTTAGTGTTTAGTATTAATATGGGACATTGATATATTTGATTTGTTTAGTATATTTACTTTCAAATTTGTGTGATTCACTAATCGGGAGATCCACTCCCACGTAGAGCATTTTGAAGTCAAGTGTTTGTGTGTGAAACTGACATTTACTGATTAATTTCTGTATGGGACATACCTAGTTTGAAATCGATGGCGGATCGTGTTTACTAGTCCAAGCCACGCCCATGTCCTGGGTTTTGTATTTTATGTTTCTGTACTAGCCGACTGCAAACAGACGAACAATCTTGAACTATGGTTACTCTTCTGCAATAGACAAGACCACTACCGGACGTGTTTACTATTTTCTAAGTACAAGGTAAATATTCTGCACACTGAGTGCAACGTTATTAACACAAATCTAGAGAACTCTGTTGTTCGTCTGGACGCTCTACGTCACCCTACAGGTGTTCTTACAAAATCGATTTTCAACTTCAGTTTTCCACATATTATACTCCATTATGCATTCTGTTTTAGTCATTTTTCGAATTGCAAAGTTTATTGAAATTTTCCCTGTTAGATGTCTTCATAGCGTGTAGTTTTGCCCAAGTATTGCCGGAACGTTCATCATACTTAAGCTAGTGAGAACTGAGAATCAGATATAATCCATGACGCCTATTATAAACCATTTGGTCATCCGTTTTAGAGTTTGTTACCCCAGATTCTTCCGGCACGTTGCGGGCAGCCATACATTTTCAAGTCCGGGAATGACCACATTTCTTACATGACAACAAACACTTCGTGATGTAAAAGTTGAAAACATTATATTCTTAGGGGCAGACTGGTAGAACGTTTTGTACGAGGTGAATAAAATTCCACCTATTTTTTCACATTGTCTCAGTCAACTTTTATCGCACAACGTTTGATTGAAGTATTTTTGTCAATAAATCCAAGTTGAAGCAATAACATCCGTAAAAGGTAAGAACGAGTTAGAACAAATTAGTGGTCAGTTTGGAAAGCAGTAATCTGAGACAGACATCACGAGGGCCATTGAAATGCATACCTTCCGGTTCTTTTTCAAAATGTAGAAGGTCCTCATTGGATGTTGTTCGTCTGAGGGTCTTGATGCTCTAATATCTCACTCTCACCTTTCTTGTTAGGCTGTTCCCAGCCGTTGCGTATTTTGAAAAATAATTTCCTTCTGATAACATTACATAAGTTTTCTGTGTAGTTCAGGTCAGGGTCTGGTGCCAGTCAGTTGAAATAGTTGACAGTTGTTTGTTTTGTTGTATGTGGCTCAGTTCTCTTCTTGACAGGATTGCAAAAGGCAAGAATTGTAGCGACACTCCAAACCGGTGTAAAAATAGGTTACATTGGCTCTTTGTGTTATAGGTCGATGATTACAGAAACGCAATCAAGTGAGAGACACTTCTGAGACATTCCGCGGAATACAAGGGAAGTGTTTAATTAGCGTTGCAAGTACCAGATGGAGTAGCACAGGGACAACGACAGCAACTCAAAAGTGCTATGCGTCCTACCCTTGGAAAGTTTGTAGTTACCACTGTGTGTGGGACATTGTATGAGAACGGGGTTGCATGCCAAATGGTTGTTATCCCTAACAAAACTATGATATAGAAAGTCGGAACATATATTGATATCTCGACTTGTTGGAAGGTAGTTTTCACCGTACATCCTAATAGCAAAAGGCAAAAGTGTCCCTTCAGTGCGTTGTTATAAGAAATTAACGACCACATTTCATCCAGTAATGCTAACTTTGTTGTTCCCTTGGGGAAAACACTCTCCAGGCGATCATCCGACCGCCGTTATATCATCGAGGAAGTGAAAAATATCCGACAGTAAAGCAATAAACCCTCTTGACTTTCCAGACTGAACTACTTTGAAAAACTGGAAATAACTGTTCTAACTGCCACTCTGCGTAACGTGATTTTCTGCCTACATCAAGCAGCGCTATATTTGTGCTTCAATGAGTAAGTACATAGGCGCTATTTCTCGATAAGTTTGGTATGGCAAATTACTAAGCAGCTGCTTCACATACCTGACAGACACCCGCAGTTCCGATGTTCTTTTCAACTGAAATTCGCTCATTATTGTAGTTGAAGCAGAACGAACGATTCCTCCGCTTCTGTCTCTTGGGTCGTTTGGCTGTGTTTTATGAAGTGATTCGTCAATGATGTATTGACAATCGTTTTAGCTCCGGCCACACGCCCAGTAATCTCTCTTTCACTCGCTCTCATATCGTTATAGGCCGCTGTCTTCCCACCCTCACTGTGGTAGCTACATTCCGAGTGACATAAACTGAGTCGTACTTGTCATCTATCGCTAACCGACCATCGGAATATATCAATTAATGGGTCCTACTCTTTCAGTTCACAGCGGAACGAATACACATAGCAATGATCGCTAAGTGAGCATCAATTACCGATTCGCCTGTCCAGACAACAAGGTCATAATGAAACTTCGTCAGAATAAACGTGTGGCCTAATTAAATTGTGCACTATACTCATCGAATAACCCTGTTAGCGACAGTATGCATGTGTTTGGTGTATAAGCACGTTCTTGTCACTTCTTTTGTCAGTATAGTTAGACTTGAGTTGTGTTTTATTTTGCGTTATTAATTTCGTCCTGCGGCGTATAAAACTGTCGTTTTGATTTGTGGTTGCCATGCTAACGTTGGGCGTCAACATTCATTCTGGAAGATAGATGAGGAAAAGAAACTGAAACTTTTACAGAGGGCAACAGGAAAAATGGCGCCAAGTTTCCTAGACACGTCAGCTGAAGATTGCCGTACGCTTTGTGAAACGGATGATTTAACGAACAGAGTGAAAATGCACGTTTTGCCGCTCCATTTCCTTTCTGTTCATCCGGCAAGCTACACTCGACGCTCACATATCAATTGCACTGTTCACTGTCACGAAACAACTGCTGTGCGCACGCCCAGAAGAATCAACGGTTTCACAAACATATACTTTAATCAGGAACTGGAACCAGTTTCAGAACGATGAACGTGAATAGTGAAAAGTCAATACTGGGATCGGACAACTAACATACCTAGAGGAATTCACTCATTCGGCTGAGCCAAATGTAAAGCATAGGAGGCCGAAACACGTGGGTATGTTCTGCTTTTGAGGACTCGTTTTGTCAACAATTGTCTTGATCTCCCTATTCAACTCAACAGTATTTGAGCTGGTGGCCGGTTGAACTAACTGTTCATCTTGTAATGTAATGGTTTGTCTGAGCATTATAAGGAAGGCATTTACAATTTGCAGTCGAACACATGATGCATCAGTTACCCTACAAAATTCAACCCCTGTCAGACAGCTAGGATATTTAGCCTCGAAATAGAAATCGACGAACGGATTAGGTTTTCGAATGTTTTATCACAACGATAAGATTATACAAGGATGGAATAAATTGGATTCTGAACAGCTGCTTAAACTGGACAACATATACATTTATAAGCTTTGTTTCTTTTAAGCTTGAAAGAAATTGTAGGACACACAGAGCGAGAGCAATCTGCATTTCAAGTAAGCTGGAGAAAATGATGAAATCGATTCACAGATTAGTATGGGAAAGTATTTACTCTTTTGCATACGATGAACTAAGTAGACTGCTAGGAAAAGTCAAATTTTCTGCAAAAGTTGATCTTATTGTAATGATAAAAGTCAAAGGTTTGTTTATAAATCGAAATTTTTAATCCAGTGATGGACTTTGACTTTTCGCTTTCAGCTAGCATTTTCTATTATACTTACAATGGAATTGGGTCAAGTGGAAGTTGCACAACTCGCGTACAGTTGTTCATTTGTCTCCTACACAAATACTTGAAAAGGGTCTTACAAACGGAATGTTGTGATTGCCCTTCATGGGTCGCAACATGTACTTGCTAAAATCCATTATTAATTCAAAATTAAGCGTTCGTTTCACAGCATGAGCAGATTCACTGTTTTTAACTGCAAGGGATCCGCCTGTTGTAACGTAATATCTGTTAAGGAACAATAAGATCGTTGATATTTGACAAGAATTGTCAGTTATTTTTAAGATACCCACCTGTGTACACTAAAGCCTTAGTAAGGTACTGTTGTCTGAGGCTGATGAGATCATCATCCTTTCCCTAGGACTGCTGAAGTGCAAACAAATCTTCACTATTGCTGTGAATAAAGCTTGGGGTTGAAAACTATTTGGCGTACAACCGCTACACCGCCGTTTGGGTCAGCGTTCTTTTGCAGACTTCATTTAGCCGGTTTCCCTAGTCAATACAGTAATGATCAGTCTCCAAACTGACTTATACTCTTGTTTACACCAGCATGTTGTGTTACCGTTTGCTAACATTCAGCTTGGTCGACTGTTTAGCCTAAACACAGTCCAGTAAGTTACTCGAACAGAAATAAAAGATTACTATGCGAATCCATTTCGCACATTCTTATCTTTAGAAAACGCATGACTATCACAAAAATGTGGAAACGTTTTTGTTCACTATTCAGTCAACGACACTAGTTCCCAATCCGACAGTTGGACTCTTCGACATGTTCTCCTATACCCGTCCAGGCCAACTCATACCTTTGTCTACCAATCGAACAGGATCGGCGGGATTGCCAGTGCATCCCACGTTAAGCTAATCTATTGGATTGTGGCCGCACTCAATGTTGAATGTGTGTGTGTGTGAAATGTCTGATCACTTGTCCTTCGCGCACGATGTCGTCGAGCAAGCTGACGCAAAGTGAAGTGCGGTAGCTGCACCCAGGTGCTTCGTTCTTGTATAGCATCGTACCACACACGTCGCTTTCTCGTACAATCCATTCTTACCTTCTTGTGGTCGTCTGTCACGTATGAGACGGAGAGATCGAGTCCCCACACCTCTCAGGTGTCATCGCCGTGTGCAGAAATATGCCAAAAATCAACTGGGTTCACCCAGACCAGGTGCTGAAGCAAAGCGTTCCCAGTTCGTTGTTCTCAGGAGACAGGTCCCGTTTGTAAGAAGTCATCTTCGGTCAGCCACCTCTAAGGTGTTTGTAACTGCTTTGCTTCTTGAAACGTGTTGTCCACAAACATGATTTTCCTATCCATATTTTAGTACTTTTTTTACATCCAATTTCAACTCTCTTTAGCTCAGTGCTTATTCACGACTCGCCAAAATTAAGTAAATTTTGTTATCATTGCACAAACTCGAAACGTTGTCGTTACTGAGATATGCTGTACCCTTGCCCAGTATGGATTGCGTAAGCGTCGTGGAGTGCGACCACATGTTACGTTATCGTATACATGTGTTGACTTTTACAATGTGATTGTACACTGAGGACATTCCCGGTGTTCGATCATTCGCATTTCTTGCCAATGTTTTCCGTTTGGTCTAGAGAGGATTACTGTGTGTCATGCATATGTCCGGAAAGAAATGTTTCAACGACTAGTGGTCTGCCGCATAGGTGAGGGTATTTGTTCGAATACCTTTGCGAATCTACGTTTATGCGATGAGTCCAGATGAAACGAACATCGGTCATACAGTGTTGGCCTGAGACTGAACTTTGCGAAACATGAACGCTGTACACGTTTAAGGGACGTACAGAAACAGTTAGCTACTCTCGTTAGATCCGAGCCAGAGATCAAATGACATGAATTTTCATTCTGACACACTGAAGTGCGTGGTCGCTTATATGATGAACCTGTGACCCCAGCTGCTGATTTGGTTGCTATTAGAATTGAACCAAGCGGAAGTGTTATATTTGAATCTCGTGACAAGATTGCACCCGACTGAGAGCTTTGTGCTATGCAAACATCAAACGAACAACCGTTGTTTATTCGCTATTGTTGTCTGGGTTAATTCAAGGATGAACTTACTCGGCGAATTTATGACCTCTACAAAGCAAAGTTAGACATCGTGGGTGAACGTTGGTTGAGTGGGCGCGTGTTGCAAGTGCTCATAGACAATTGTTTAGTTTTCATGAGTACTAGCTTTCGGTGTACCAACGGTTCTTGTACACCATGGCGTCCTCCCCAATGAAGCTATTAGTGAGGTTCCAGAAGTAACATGATAGACTGTCTGAATCACACGGCGATTACCTTGACCGTGATCACCTATTAAATAGCGATGAGGTTCCTGTGCACTTGGGTGGACGCCCACATAATTGTTCCAAAAATGTCACACTTGTGAAGCTTGCGCACGCGGCGCTGCTTGGCCAGCATCCAAACGCGTTTCATTCCGATGTGCTGTCCGTATTACCTCTTGGTGTGCATGACTGCTGGTCTTCAACTCATGACACTGTGGGACTAATTCAACAGGAACATGTCCCCCCGCTGTAAATTCTTAGGAGGCGTATCTGTTAAAGAAGCAATCAAGGCGAATCAGGTCATATTTGTCGAGCGATCCGACTTCGTTTGGAATGATCCACATTACTTCACTAACACAATCCGATTGCAACCGTGCGAACGAACGCATGTACGCTATCTGAACTGTAATGTGATTTAGTCTAACGACTTGACAGGGTTATACGACCATCTTGTCTGATTCGTTCTGCGTTTGACTGTCATATATGATCAACTGGTCTGGTTTGCTACGCGTCTTGCCAGCCGTGTATGATAATCGTTTCACCATATATATAGCGTATCGCCGTTGAAGAGCAATCTGGTGTGTACAGCTTTCTTTCTTGCTAGATGCAGCTGGTCTGTTTCTTATCGCTGTTGAATGGCTTTGTGTGTAAACCTTCCCAGGTAGCCACTTTGTATGAATGTAGTACTTATGAATGCCAATTATTTAACAATATTGTTATCCGTGTAAAGTTTTGCGGCTTTGTCAGTCAAATAGCTAATTAGTTTTCTTTTCAGGGCAAGCGTGATGTATTTAGCTCGATGATGAATGACTGAAAACAACCTTGTTAGCTACACAGTATTCTCCATCTTGATTCTCTTTAGTAGAAATAATGCCTAAATAGTACACATAACGGGTACCGGAAAACAGCTTTGTATTTAACTATGAAGGCTTAGCCTGCCGTAGGTTACCGTGTCAAGGACGAACCACCTTGTCAGTCCGAATCAACTGGTTTATAGCAGTCCACCTACAGCCTCAGGTAAATCGGGCGAGGAGAGTATCCAGATGGGTTGCTGCGCATTGTCTGTAATTCCTGGATTAATGTACCGTCAGATCCGCTATTAATACACTTTAGCGGCATCCATTAATTAGCAAACATATACATACATACACATACAACTATTCACAAAATACCGTCGCTGTATAGCAAAGGTTTCATAAAAATACTGCTATTTACGGCAAAATCGATCGGCATTCGCCCGTCAAGACCAGAATTGTCGTGACCATAGCTACTACGAAGTACTCACCTTGTGCATAGTCCTCAATCTCTGTTTTAAAGTGGTTATAGCCTAACAGTTTCCTCACCAATTGTAATACTGGTCAACTTATCAACTGATGTACTTCATTGTCATTCCGTCTTGTTTCGCCACTGCTTGTCTGCATTCAGCCTGTTTAACGTGCGCACTAAGTTATCACGGCTTAGTAATCTGCTGGTTATTGTTCTTAAGTCGCTCACCCACACTAAACCTCGTAAGGGCAAATGAAATCGTATACATTTTTTTTGCAGATGTGAACGCCCGTATTGAAGTATCGAACGAAATTTCTTCTCGATGTGCACATTGTCAATCGTCGAAATTGTCTCAGGTGAAAAACTTAATGATTCTGATTATGTGAATGACTGTTGTATTTTCCGTCGACTCACAGACAATCCAATAACCTTTGAACACTTCGTCGATATGGAATGGACGTCGTACCCAAAACATGTAAAACACTATTTTAAGACTGGTAGGCCCCTTCACCTGCGCCCAGCTTTAATGGGGCGTATCAAAACTAATGAACAATCTTGTTCAACTGGTTTGTTGTGTAGACATTGATGAAGACTTGGGGCAAACAGTCTGCAGGATGGTATTTATCCACTTATGCCATAGGAGGCAACAAAAAGCTGTAAAATTTTCTATGAAAGCGCGGGTGAACTCTGAGTTCGTTTGCTGTACCTTGTTATGTAATTACAAAAGCTGGTCCACTCGGTCTGGAGATGCACGTTCACTATCTATTCTTGACAGCGTCAGTGTCGTTACTAATCAACTAGGCTGATCCACTGATCCGGCTCTTGTCGAACCGGTTGCTTTACATCCCGTCTTGAAATATTTGGGAGAACGTGCAATAAAACTTAGGTTACGTTCAGTGATACATCTGGCTGTCACGACACAGACAAAAATGAGTCGGCTCCTTTTAGCCTAACACTCGACTGTTACTGACAGCACAGGCAGTTCTCCATCAGGACTACTGTTTAAAGAGAACCCCACGACCCGGTTATATTTGGTGTTCTCTAATCCCCAAGCACTGCTGGAAGCAGTACAAGGGAGAACCGGGTGGTTACGGGAAGAAGAGGGGAGGATTTTCCGAAAATCAGCTGGTGTCCACTCGTTCGGTAGATGACATGTGGGAATCCTGCAATATTCACCAGTTCAACCGGAAACCACAACCAGCTTCTCCTAACTAATGATCGATCTGTACGCCGACGTTCAGACCACATTTATCCACGAGTTATGAAGCTACTGACATAATACAAACAAATGACTCACTGAACATAAACGGTTTACGAACGTGGTTATGCTGTAGCAACCAACTCGCATGTCAATTTCGGCTGACCGGTTTTATTCAGAATTGATGACGCTTGCTAAAATCAAACCTGACGGGAGGTCAATGGTGCAATGTTCAGCATAGTTGACAGATTGGGACTTAAGGTGCAACTCACATCTTTGCTGTGATAAGAACGAGGTCTAGTAAGAGGGAAACCCGAATCTACAGCTTCTTTCAGTAACACGCCAGTTGAACTGTCTTGTTCAATGCGAAACTGTCATTAAATGTGTACAACGTTCAGCTTACATCTACCAGAATTACTGATACATAAGTCTGGAATCTCTTTTAATTCACAAGAGACCCAGTTCTTAAAAGTCGGACTTACAGCTGAACTCGAACCGGCGACAGAAACCGTATACCCAAACACGAAGAGTGTTCAACCAGCTCAGTGGTGAAATGACCCTGAGAGCCCAGAACTTTCAAGCTCAGACCCAGATGTTGCCAGTTCGAACTCATCTGAAGACCGGATTTTTCATATTCTGATTCTTGCTAAATTTATTAGGGTTTTGAGAGAATTCACATGTTGTCACTGTTTCGGTCGGCTGATCCACTTGTGTTCTGATTGGATAATGCTCATAGTCAGTATGCACACGTTCAACCGCGCCTACGCAGCACGTGGTCCGCTGTCGGTGGTGCTAACATGTTTGTTCCACTACTGGGTTCACCGACACAGCTAAGCACACGATTTTCATACGAATCAGCAAGGTAACCAAGTTGCATTAGACAACCATTGGTTTCGTACACTTACTCGGTTGTGGTAATCACCACATGGTCAACGAGATCGTCAGACTATGGAGCTACGAGGGTAGTAATCTGAACGTTTCCACAATCAGCACGGTCTCTTGATGTAAATTTCGTCGATTTGAACACATGTTTTACCTCACCCGCCACGTGACTCGTCGAGCCTTATTTGTGAAAAATGGAATCGACAGGAAAGGGAAGTGTGATGACCAGACTACGATTTGGTACTACGATATGAGACAGCTGCCGTATACGTTTCTTTTCATCAACTCTGCGTTTCGGGTTAGAAACCATAGGATTCGGAATGGTAGTAGTCAGTGACAGTGTGAGATACAGCTCAGGGCTGTGATCAATGTCCCCTGTACAAAGGTTACACTATGTTCTAAATACACCAATTTTTCTCTGTTTTTGCCTATTCCTGCATTTGATTTTGCGCTAATTTTAGATGAGGAACGTTAGAATCGAGTTGGAGATCGTCTACAGTGCCTCTGATTGCTGCGACCGGAATCTAATCTATGGTCTGCGTATTTAGTTAAAACTGATATTATTGTGGTGGATTATCAAAGCGGCGGAATACCTCAACGCGGAGCAGGTACGTCCAAATCCCATAGCCAGCGGATCGGGGACAGCATGGGTGACCGAATGAGACATCGCACAACTGGATCGGACCAAGAGGCGAGATATGGCAGGCAAAATGGGTTGGAGGACCAGATCGGGTGTGCGATTATTTCAACCTTCGGTGAAACATCTCAACACGGTCGTGGAGTACGGTCAAAACCCACAGTGGATAGATTACGGACAACACAAGCGACAAGATGAGCCATCATTCAACGAGATTGGACTGACGGACAAGGAATGGCATGCGCACCCCACCCCACCCACCCCGATAGAAGGCATTGATCACACACACACAAACCAGGCAGAAGTGCATACGATGTGGGGGCGGAAACTGGGGGTGTTGTGGACCGGACGTGTGATTCATAAATGCGAGCGAGCGCGTAGCACGGCAACCAGCGAGTTGGACAATAAAGGCTGTGCTTTATTGGACGACTTTTCGCTACAACATATCGCGAGATGTTAACATTTCGGTTTACTATCACCAGTATTATCACCAGTAAATTTGATACAAACTGTATATGGCAACAACAAGGAACCAACCAAGGGACCAACCACATGTGTATTTTGTTTAAAATTTTCTGGTTTTACGTCGGCGACTGATGATAGCAACTCGAAATGTCAACATCTCGAGATGTCTCCTCTCTGTTTCGACTAAGTTGATATAGAAAATCTGTCTACGTATTGGTCACTGAATCAGTAACGTCAGGATCGCGCACCCTACTGCAGAGCCATAATTGTTTACTAGTAATACTAGTATGAAGACAGTGACTAAGTGGTCACCATTCTAGCCAAAGAAACACTTAGACTGTAGTTCAAATCTCGATAGAGTGGCAGATATAATTACCATCGTTTCTTTTATAATGAGCTACGAAAAGTGTGGAAATCATGAACGATGCCCAATTTATGCCAGTAAAAGTTCCAAATAGTCATTAGCCTCTGCTGATACATGTTCGGTGGTATCTGGCTCCTGTTGTATAAATGGTCATTAACCATGCTGACAATCATGTACAAGACGTGAATAAAGGGGACTCTTTAGGATTTCTATTTGCCTGGTGGCTAAGACGGTCTATTCTGTCAACGAATCAAAAAGTTAACTGGTGATAAACCAGAAGTGGATGATGCCGAATAGCTCATAGTGACATAACACATATTACTATGTTTTTATGAATAGCCGGGAAAGACAGTTTGGGCTTCAATCTTTGAAGTGTGGATGACGACTTACTGTGATTCCATAAGTTCGGAAACCGCTTGATGGATACTAGGTCTTGGTAGCTATCCTACACATTCACCTCCTCAACTACGATACCGAATGTAGCTGCATACTCATCATCTGGAAACGAAACGAAGCGTGCAAACTCCTCAACATTTTCTCGATGCTTCACGTTACAGCATTAATGGCATTTGTAATGGAAGATTACTCTGTGTTCAGCAAACAGTTCACTTCAGATAACTGCAGTACTTGGGTTTGTCAGACTGAAAATGAACATTGAACCAGCTCGAGTCCAAGGTTAAATTCCCTACAGTAGAGAACTGGGGCTTGCAGAGAAAATTAGCTAGTCTGATTACAAGCAACTCTTTGGGTGAAAATACGCAGAGATTGACTAGTATATATGTCTTGCTTTCTCAAGGTGTCTGGGTCGTTGAAAGTTCTGTTGATTACCACATGTCTCGCTAACGATATCGGGGTACTCAGCATACTCCTCATTAGCTGTAGTCATGTCGGCCAGTAGGTACAAAGCTTAGGCGTAGCTAGTCTGCAAACCGCTGTTCCGGAAGGTTGGATTACCACACCAACTCAGCACACATCTGCTTAATTTCAAGATCGGTTCTCACCTAAACAAAAATCTGTGGTATTCGACCCTGATCTGCTGCCGACAAACAAGCACGCATTAACACTATTGTCCTGTGTTGCTTTGGCTAGAACAAGGTCGCAAACCCATGAGGTAGTCAGGTGAATGAACAAGCAATGCACGGTGGTGTTAATAAGCGAGATCTTTTGATGGATTTTGAAACGTTAACCGATTTAGCATTAAAGATCAGCCTACTTGCTCGGTCTGGCAACGTCATTCAGGTTATAAATGAATTACACCACAATCTTTTTGCAGAATGAGATAGACCTTTCTTTTCTTTCGAAATCTCCTGTCTCTAACAGTCACCTCTGCTTGAGTTTTTTCTACCCTGTCATGGGAAAGTTGAAATCACCAGACCACAGCATGTTTATTCCTGGTGCAACGCGGCCGAATACAACCTTACATAATCTCTGACGAGCGTCTTATCCATATCTGGTGTTCAGCAATTATGCAGAATGTTTCTTATAGTGCTTCAGTAACCTTCTGAGCGATCTGTATGAGCCCAACCACTCGTCAGTAGTGTTGCAGTTTACCAACCTGTATTGTCAGCTGTTCACATATTTCAGTGTTCACAATTCATTCACTGGGTGCACTGAGTGGCATGCCCAGTACATACATTCCTTCAAAGCGTTCACGACGTGGTGTGATCTTACCGCGACAGCACGAAAGCGATAGACCTGTTAGCACATTTTGCGCTGTAATGTAATGTTGTACTGCTTCACATAATACCCCGCAAAGACTACTACCATACAGTTGTTGCATAACACAGCTTCGTTGGTAGGCAGGAAGCTAAAGTTCAGCTCTCAATTCCTAGAAGGTCGGGGGTTGGATGCGATTATTGGAAACTTGCACATGCACGGTGGGAGACGTGGTACCAAGGAAATTGTCGCTGCACTGCTGCTGGGGATGTACACACACGTCGGCCTTGCAAAAGTAGTATTTGCGTTCGTGGTTCTGTATTTTTGCATGCTTTGTAATGAGTTTCTAACGATAAACAACGTTCCAGATTAGGCGACCTTTGCGGCTGCAACCGCCTTAGTCGGAAACCGCCTAGGAAATCATACGTTATTGGCACGACACTCATGTAGCTCTTGCTGCTGCCCTTTTCCCAATGTGCATCCGCCGTACAATGACCATCAGCATACCAGTCCCCATTACACTCTAGATTATCCTGATGTCCCAGAGTTGTATTCCCACGAGGGTGGTTGCTCACTAGCTATTCAGATCCAGTGGATACTTCAGTAACTCGGCTCTCAACTCGTGTTTAGTCCTCGGTTGGGTTTTTGCGCATCCAGTGATGTTATCTAATCTGGACTATCGGAGAGCCGAAAATGTACTATCCGACTAACTTCTATTCATCCGTAGTTGTGGTTACACCAGTGATGCATAAGTTTAGCATGAATTAAGGATAGGCTTCGAGTGAATCACAACACTTCAGATTTGTTTAAAATCAGGTAGTGTTAAGTCTTACTGAAGAGTTGAAGGGGATTACCCTGATAAAAAATGAATGTCAGAGAGGATGTTATCTACTTTGAGATCAGAAGAAACAGAAAGGAGTGCCTTACAGCGGAGAGATGACTTCCCGTTAATATGGGGTCTGACGCAAATTGAAACTCATTTATATCAAGTTGAACACCACTCACATTTGATCGCAGCTTTCGCATCCAGATAGATTTTCCATCCAGCCTCTTTCGAAAAGAAGTATTAGACTCAAGTTTCGCTCTCACTAGAGCTCGTCAGTAGTGCATATCCTTGCCATGGCCGGGACTAGAACTCCAACCACGCTTTCATGAGACAACCGTGTTTACGACTGCACCATTGACCTCACATTAAGCATGACTGACTTATCATATGTGAACCCTCAACCACTTTTGCTTGTGAGTAACGATCGGGTTGGAGTTAACAGACAGTTACTGTGTCTCCTATCGAGACAATCGGGCAGCCTGATCATTATCATCACTTCCGGTGCTGCATCGATCCAACATCGAACCGTACCATACTAACCAGGATGGAACTGAGCCACTTCGGTGTCGAGTTGATGGAATTGAATTAGACAAACCTTGCAGACTAAGGTAAGCTTCAGGACGTAGATTCTGGTTGCACCTTCTACTGAATGTTTGGAAGCTCGCTGTCTATTTCGCAGTCGCTGACCACATGAAGTATTTGACGATAAGCGAACCGTAGTGCATCGGCTCTTGAATTATGCTCATGTGTTTGTGACTCGGTAGAAGTAAGTTCGCGACTTTTGTAGTGATTTTGATCACCATTACGGATCTCATGAAGGGGTTTTTATACTATGAACCGTGAGGCATTATGGACAATGCTTAATCAGTTCTGATATCCTGAACAGTTTGTCAATTTGAATAAAATTTACACATGAGTATGTATGCCAGGATCGAATTCTGATGGTTTTGAAATCGTCACTGGCGTGAAGAAAGGCTGTACTTTAGCTTAAATCATATTTAGTATATATTTGATCGTAGTGTTAACACTTGCCATTCATAATTCAGAGGACAGTGTTCAAACCGAATACCGCTCGGATTGTCGCCTACTGATTATTCTGGGTTTCGGCGCCCCAAGTCGTCTAGATACTTCGACTATGCGTGTGCAGTTGTTTGCAGATGGTGAAGTGCTGTTCACACATAATGAAGATGAACCTTAGTGATTGGCCACGGTTTTCGGGAACGTGTATCCAAGTTTGCCTCAGATATCAACAAAGGTAAGACATTTTGTCCCTTTTAGTCATCTGCGGGAAGGGTGCTGTACTTACACCTGGAATCTACATCAATAGAGACACTTCGGACGGTTGTGTAGACTTCCGTTTTGATGAGAATCTGTTAACAGATTTGTCCGTGGTCTGTGAGTTGGGAACTCTTGTAGCGCAGACCATGGCTGCTTTCAGACCTCTTGAAAAACTGTAGGCTGAAGATATAGACGAGGCTTCTTGTCCATCGTTTGATGGAGTTGTCTATTTTGTTATACGACAGTCAAATTTGAACATTGTGTCTGCGGAATATACGGTATTTGGACTACCTCAGTTTGCAGTGTATAAGGCACCTTTTTGGAAATAGGTGATAGGACATCGTTCCGAACGTTGGGTTACTTCGGCGAGGAATTGTGGAGGGATTCGAACTCGTGTTGATTCCCAATCAGATTTATTGGCTAAGACAAATCCGTCAGGTGACTAATGGGAGGTCACGAAAGGGTGGATAAGGAAAGATGAGCGCAACTTTAGTGGCCGGATGCTGCAGTACCGCAATGTTGTCCATCTAGGTCATTCACTCTGCAATTTCGCTTTTTTGATCTTCGGAGAACTTAACCTCCAAACGGACTTCCTGGAGCAGTATTATCCTGACGGTTCTTAGAAGACTCAGTGAACATCAACTGCGCAGCGATGAGGTTAGGTGCGTGATTTTCAGGGCAACCACAAGCGCCATAGTTCGTGATGATTGGAACGTTTGATATCGCGACGAATGAGATTGAGAATATGCTGGCAGTCTCGGATTCGTAGGTCGCTGACATATTCACAGTACACCACCACGGAAAAGACGGCGAGTACGTTAAACACAAATAAGTTAAATGAACAATGTATTTTTCGATCTTGTCAACCACTTACCTGCGCTATTTGACAACTCTTCCGTTCTGTTTTTCAGAAACATGAGTCAGGTTAATCTCTGTACCTTTCTTTTCTTTAGCTTTGCTAACGTGCTGCATGCCGAGAGTTTGATTTAATTTCGCATCCCAAGACTGAGATCTTGCTTTTCTCCCCAGTCCTGTCTAAAATGTGGTAATATGGTGTCTTACAATGGGCTACGTCTAACTCTATATTTTCACAATCTTTCTTCCATACATATTGTAGCGAAAAGGCGTTCAATAAAGCACAATCTTTATTGTCCAATTCGCTAGTTCCCGTGCCACACGTGCGCTCGCGACTTTGAATCACAATTCCAGTCCACAACACCCTTCAATTTGGTCATCCATTCTATTCTGGCTGCAACGTCTCGCCCGTTGGTCCGATCCGGTCGAGCGATGACTCATCCGGTCGCCCACGCCGTCCTCTATCCGCTCGCGGTGGGTATTTGAACGCACCTCCCCCTGTGTTGAGGTATTCCACCGAGAGTTGGAATGCTCGCACCACCTGCCTGACAGTCCACCACAATAGATCTCGCCATTGGAGTCTCCGTACTTTTTGTTCTACCGGAGACAAGTGTTTCACTTTCACACTAGCTTAACATTTGGCTGGCCAGCATTGGCCAGCTGCATACAAAGGCCTCCACACACATGCTCTATGGTCTTATTTCTTCGGGGTTACGTTGGGTACGGGGTGTGTGACTAGAAAAGCAATTAGTGCAGGTCAAACCACTTATGACAGTTGTTATGCGCAGACATCGTTTACCGTGACGAGTTAATCCGGAAACCCATGCAGCCAACCGGATACATGTGATCCAGAGGGGTGAGTCATATTCAAATCTGGCTACTAAATTCAATAAATTCTGGTTATGTAGGTTATTGAGTTAAGTTGAGATAAGCTTGAGTTGCAGCTTCTCTTCTTGACAGTGTACAGCAGTCTTCAAACTCTACCGTCCGAGTGGTTACGGTCAGACACATGTAGAGTGTAACGCAAACAGTTATGGGAGATGTTCACTGTGCAGTTCAACAATCGTGCCAGCAGTTCACGTAAAATACAAGTCAGACAGCACAAGAGCGAATAGATGCTTGAAAACTACAAGTATGTAATACATCCAGCATCACATGCCTTGGAATCCTTTCAGATGTAAGTGGAGCGAGTAAACAGCAAATTCGGTTTAATATAATTATTAGCTAGCATCTTTATACATCACATCTCCCGTCTGAAATAAGTGACCTCTTTTTATTTTACACTGCGCTTACACTGAATACATAATATTTACCGTAACATCAGAGAAAATTACTGTTATGCAGGCTTTCTTCTGCATTTTTGTCATTCCCTTATATTTTTGACAGCAGATATCTTTTTGTTGACAGTACTGACTTGCCATCAATATTGCCATTAGTGGCTAACCACGACTGGTGTACTAAATAATGGCAAATAAGTTTTTTTTACAGTGTCTATCGTTATAGTGTACCCACGTCGTGACTGAAATTAAATGTCAAGTGGATTCATTAATAATATGTGATTTAGAAGATTTATGATTTTGGATGAGATCTAATTGTGAAAAATTAGAGCTTCGGCTGGATTCGAACCAGCGACAGAAACACCATGCCCCAGCACGGCAAGCGCTCTACCAGCTGAGCTATGAAGCCACGCTAAGAGCTCGGAAATTTCACACTTCATATTTGGACTCGGTTACCCACCTGTCCCACTGTCTCATATGGAATCCACCAAATGATCCAGGGAATCGACTGTCCCGGCAGAATTTCCCAAACGGTTAACGCTGGAATCCACCAACTTCACTGTTTAGCATAGACATTGTACTACTAATAAAGAGGTTTTGGGATTTTGATCAATTCGAACTGACAATCACTCACGCTTGACCTCAGCCTTCGGACCCAAATAAACCTTTCGGTTGGCCCACTTCAATCCTCGCCCTTATTGGAGCCTGTCGGTAGTACGTATCCTCTTCCGTCCTGGAATTTGAACTCCGACCATCACGCGTGTGTTAACCACAACGTCTCTAATCGAATAGTTATCAAACGGATTCTCGTTAGTTCGTTGTTTCATGTAAGTAATCATTATTTGGTGATCCGTTTGATGGAGAAGCCAACCCAAAGTCATTGTAGTAGGCCGGCTATGTGAGGCGTTCTTCATAAACAAAAGGTTCAAATTCCACGGGCAAGTGCGTCATAGGTTTTAAAAGCAGGCAGCAAAAATATTCACCAATCAATAAACGAGAGCTTTTATAGTGGAAAAGATCATCGGTGTACCATCGTGAGCTGCTGACCCCCAGGTTGGTTTAGTCAGATACGCGCGAGCGCCAGCTGTTACGCAACATTCTTCCGATGACTGTAATAAAACGGAAGTAAGGCAGAGGTTAGATATTGGAAATAATGCTTTCGTTTCTTTTTGGTATACCACACTGTAACTAATCACATACAGTTGGGAATGGGCTGATGGAGTGCTGCCCTTCGCAATATACAGTTCCTTGGAAAAACAGGTTTTCTTCAAGAGTGGAAGCTATGATAGGGAAACTGCACGTAAATCAGGGACTGTGTTAGTAACTCCGACAAAACGGACATAGAGGTCATCTTAAAGCTGGTTCTGCTTGCTACTGAATAGAGACAGTGTGACCACGGTCTTTTTGGGGGTGGCAAAATTCTGTTGAGGGCCATCATTTTGAGACAGATACTACTAGCGTAACGACGTTGCCTAACTGCTTAGTATTACTGAGCTATCCAGTGCAGCATGGGTCCTTCTAGTTAACCGAGTCGATATGCCAGACAGCATCTCCCAAAGAACACGCATTCTAGTGGTTATCGTGGCAACCAAGACGAACTAACGCCAACTGTCGCGAGATTTTTAGCAGCCGCATGAAGTACTTGTCAGAATGTAATAAAAGTCCCATGACATTACTGATATGGTTCATCGCCAGCAAACATACTTGTATCAGTAATATTCTCCACGGATTTTTCTATTAACTTTCTCCAAGATTCCAAAACACTATAAACTAATGCACCAGCATTTTGCACACCGATGACTTCGTTATTCAGTCTTCTATCTGAGACTCTGAATAGTAAACATCAGATCTTCTCATTTCATCGTCTTGGCCAGTTGCAGTCGTTTCGGATTAGCCTGTAACTGTGGTCGAAACCAACAGATTGCTGCGCACTGTAATCACCAAAAGCGGCTTGCACTGCACTACCCGCATTTTCATTGACACGCCACGTATCCAGTGGAAACCCGAGGGAATAATACTAAGAGGCGTGTGAATGAGACCCGTTTATCCGACCGGTCAATGGTGGTTACCTAATTGATTGGCTAGCAAGAAACTAAAAACCTTAACTGTCCGAAAATAAACAAACACTGCAATGATAAGATCTAAACTGGGAAGAAAATATTGAAAATACAATGCAAGAAGCAAATCATTATAGGAGAAAATAATATTTAACTCTAGAAGGGAGCAGGAGGAAAAACAAAATACAGAGTAAGACTGGAAAACAAACGAAACATTCATCATATAGTGCATTAAACAAAGTGGAAAGAAAGGAACGGCAGAAGACCACAATGACTGAAAAGGAAAGTAAGTGATTTGTCAAGCAGATGGAACTGATATGATCTACTTAAGCCTGATGTACTCGTTATCTCTTAGCCAAAGGTTTAGTGTGAATACAAATATAAGTTGAACATCACCGACAACTGATCACAGCTGTCGTATTCCCATAGACTTTCCAGTCAGCCCATTTCGATAAATGACACTAGACTCGAATTTCACTCTCATTAGAACTCTGAAACATCGACTTCCCTTTAACCACTTCTGTAAGACAGTTTTTGGAGGTCAAAATCCTCCCCGATTGACCCTGCCGCACTATACCCCGTGAACCCATCTAACTAGACGCCTGTTATTGTTATTCACACAACCTGCGTCTAAAATACTAATTTATCCACCCTGCCTCCCTCAGTCATTGAACCTCACTCATCTGCTCACAAACCCATTGTTGTCTGTCGCCCAAACCCTCCTCCCCTGTGAATAGGGCCTTCCTATGGGCCGCCGTGAAACTGTCACGAACTGATCGGTCTGCCCGAAGGACGGCTATTTAGACACATTTGGCCGACCCAATCCCATTTCGTCGGTTCGTCATTGCCTGTCGGTCGCCTGTGTTTGCACTTGTCGTGCCTTTTTGACCCTTGACGACCTGATCGGATACATTCCTCGAATAAATGAATCCGTGTCCGTTCCACTGTTACCTTGCACCTTAACGACAGCAAACGATCCAATGATCGCACAAATGAAACAGAGAGTCTACGTTTGAGAAATTTGAAACACTGGGTTCCCTTTAACCACTTCACTAGAACAGAAAGAAGACATATATTGCGACATGTTCACATTTCATTTATCCTCATCAGTCGCAAACGTAAAACATGCAAGTTATATACATCATACACATAAGGACACACAATGATTAGACACGCATACAAGCGCACCAAGTATTATGTAATCACGACCATGGCAACCCGATAGGTTGCCTCAACCACTTTTGTGCACACAACATTGGCTGGTAAGTTCGGATAAGCATCGCTTCACGGACACAGTTGGAAGTCCTCTCACTTGGACTGTAGTTCAAAGTACTACCCAAGAACGTCAACAAGTTGAACACACATGTTCAATTTGAATACATGTATGACCAGTTGAAGAAACTGTCGCTTACATCTTCTGATGAGACAGGTTGGTTTCGTGCAAAATTGGTGGATATCTCAAATCACCCAACCAACTGCGTCATATGGAATCCACTGTGGCTGGTTCGAAACCAGTCGAAGTCCAGATTTTTCGCAAATGGGTCTCTGCTAAATTATAAAATCTGCCAAACTACTTATCAGTAGATCGATAACTATCTCAGCTAGTCGCCGAACACATTCCGAAATGGTTGAAACAACAAATGACGCACCAGCCTCAACTTGTTGCACTGACGGCTCGAAACCCAACCTCGTCGATTGCTAAACACCTCATGACAACAGGTCACCAAGTTGACCCATTAAACTCATTCAAGATACTGTTGCGCAATCGAAACCCGAAGCTATTAGCTTTTTGTGAAGCGATGCTCATCCGAACTTACCAGCCGACGTTGTTTGCACAAAAGTGGTTGAGGCAACCTATCGGGTTGCCATGGTCGTGATTACGTAACACTTGGTGTGCATGTCTGTCTGTGCCTGTCTGTCCTTATATGTATGATGTATATAACTTGCATGTTTCACATTAGAACTCGTCAGTAATTGATATCATTGCCAAGACCGGGAGTAGGATTTCGGCCACGCTGTCATGAGGCAACTGTGTGTTACCACCATGTGTTACCACCGTGTCATTAGGCACGACCAAATTATTATATGTGAACACAACCACTTTTGCTTGTGAGTAATGATCAGGTTGCCCAATCTCCTCGAGACGAGACACAGTTACTGTCTGTTAACTTCAACCGATAACCCCTCGACCAAGATTTTTGTCCAAGTTGAAATCACGGAAATGATTAACTTGTTGATTACTGATGAATAGTAAGGGGTTTTGGCTTTGTTATATATTGAATTTCACTCATGAGCGAAAGCGGTTGAGGGTTCACATATGATTATTTGGTCATGCCTAATGTGAGTTCAATAGCATAGTGGTCAACACGGTTGCCTCATGGAAGCGTGGCCGTAGTTCTAGTCCCGGCCGTGGCAAGGATATGCATTGCTGACGAGTTCTAACGAGGGCGAAACTCGAGTCTAATGCTTCGTTTAGATAGGGGTCGACTGCAAGGTCTGTTGGAACGCGACAGCTGCGATCAACTGTGAGTGATGTTCAATCTATATAAAAGCCAAAATTCCCTACTACTCATCAGTAGTACTGTAAATATGTTGGTGGCCTACTGACACAGATATTTCCCTTGTGTACCGCACGTTTACGTTCACGAGCACACAACTACTGTTCATGGAACCTTCGAACACCCGTCTGGATGGTATTTCTCCAGATCGCCCGGTTTACCGGCAATTCCTCTGAAGATGTAAAATCAATATTATAACGCGGAAGATTCATCTGCTTAACGCCTTGATAACTATATGTTTGGTTTTCCTTGCCTTACTGATGCGAACGCAAGCTGGTCCCAATAATCCGCCGGAGTACTCGCATTTTAATTGGTTTCTGAGGCCACCGGCCTTGACTACTCTTTCAGTAATCAGACTTATTTTGGCATAATGTAGTCGTCGTCTTTCAAATCCATTCACTATTACAATCACGATGGAAACGCTCATCATCGATGAGTTTTATCTGTTCATCCAAACTCTCCTCGATTTCACAAACTGATGGTGAATGATTCTTACGGTGACAGTAAGTCATAAATTCTAACACTGATTTCCATCCCGTAAAATTATGTCCTGTATAGATAGCCGTTTAATTGCAAGATCAAATTGCTTGCGGGAATATTGAGATCGTGGGAGAACTTGCACGAGCATGTTTTGGGGCTATTCCTACGGAAATTTCACGTTTATTTAACTAGTCTCATTTGACCTACATATGTTTGTGGTAGTTTCCGTCTAATACACTTTACTGCGTAAGGTCTGAGCTTTCATTGGCTGATGAGGTTTAGGGAACAGTAAACAAAGCGTAATTCCAAATCTGATTGGTGGCTTCTTCCCAGTAAGTTAACGCTAAAAATGACCTTCAGAAATTGCAAACCAAAGCCGGAAAGGATATACAACTATTTGTGTGCGTCCAAAGTAGTAACAGAAAATAACTTTTGTCAACTGAACACTGGTTTGCAACGAACATGGGAGAAGCTGACTACAGTGGATTTTTACGACCTACGACATCTGGTGCTAGGTCTGTACTGATTGCGGTAGACGGTTCGGAACATTCAAAGAATGCATTTGACCACTACCTAAAATGGCTAGTTCGTCCGGACGACTTAGTTACAATCTACCATGCCATTGAACCAGTATCATTACCCTCTATGTCCATAAACAACCTTGGAACAGTACCAACTGACGAATGGTCTAAAATTCTTCAGGACAATTTAAAGCGTGTGAAACAGCTGGAATCGGACTACTGTAGAGATTGTCATGCGAAGAATTTAAATTACCAGTTCCTTTATGAAGCTGTGGATCAAATAGGAGCAGCAATCGTTGCTATGGCTGAGAAATACCAAGTTCGACTTTTGGTTGTCGGTACTCGTGGTTTGAGTGCCTTACGTCGCACGATTATGGGGAGTGTCAGTGACTATGTGCTTCATCACTCCAGTACGGCAGTATGTGTCATTCCAAATAAAACGGAAAATTAGCTTTCGTCTATTTTCGTACTGATGTACAGCCGTCCATCGTCTTGATCAATTTTATAGCACAGGTAACCTAATAATCATCATACTTTATGTAGCAAATAATCCACCTTGAATTATTTTGGTTCACTGTTTGTCTCCAGTGCTGTTAGATTAACATAAAATTGACTGTTCTCTTTATATTTTGTTTAACTCACTTGGTGACAGTCTGGTTTCTTACAAACTTAAGGCAATTTGTCAAGCAACCCTTACTAACTCGAAACTCTTTACGTCGTCTTATGATAACAACATGCGTTATTGTTTACATTTGTGCTATGGTTTTTTTAAATGAATTGTCTCCAATTCCATCTCAATTTGCTTGGCTACCGTGTGGACATTCGAAAACTTTGCACGCAGTCTATTCTCTTCACATAGTCAAACCCGTACTACGTAGATTGATTATTCACAAATAAGGATAATTCTCTATGGTCACTTTCATTGGCGCATCGTTCGTTTGCAGTCGTTGGGCGCTTTATCGAACTTTCGTGGCTTCAACCAATAATACCGTGGAAGCGATGGGCAACTGTCCATCTTCTAGGTGACTGCCCGAATCGGGTCACACCCAGCGGTGGGCCTGTGATCATGTCAATGAGTTATTGACTGATAGGTTTACGTTTTGATGGTTGGTTCGAGGTTTCACCTATGATTATCTCTGCTAAGTATATTGCAGTATTTTTGTTCGAAATCCCATGCGAGAGATGAGATACCATCAGTGGCTGAAATGAAGAACTTGAGCGTCTCTTATAACACTAGCATGTAAAACTACTCGAATTCATTCAGTTGATTGTGAATACAGTCCAACGGCCATGCCACACGCACGCCCATCTTTCTGACTTCAGTTTCCTGTCGTCACATGCCACCACTTCACGACACCAGACCTGTAATTTGTGTAACGCTGTGCCTTGCCATGATGGATCACAGCACGCTGTTCAGGCATGTTGAATTTGTCACAGTTGTCTTCTGGCTCTGGATCAGTTGACTCGGCAAGATGGCACCACACTAAGTGTGCTTTTGTGATCGATCAATGAGTCTGTTACGAGTGCCAAATAGAACTAACAAGTTTCGTGCAGGTAAATCAAAACGCCAACTTACAACTCTTACAAAGTTTTCTCGAACCAGAGTAGGGTGTTGGATATTGTCTTTTCTCGGCATCAGAGATCTCAGGTCACCATAATTAGTGCCATTGAAAGCACTTTGAATGGGTTAGATCCGTAATCCCAGCTGAGATGATGAAATTACAGGCTTACTCTCTCCGAAACATACTCCCGTCGACCATCCCTACTCTAGTCAACAAATTATGACTGAAGAAAGCCTTATTAACGTGAACATGTTTAACGTGGAGGGAGTGTACTTTTGTTAGGCATCGCACATGTCTACTCATTAGATTATGTGCATACATATAATATTAGTCATACTTATTACAACTGTGTCTTATGTAAAATACATGTTATGTAATGTGTCACTTGCACATGTTCATGTGATTCTGATCGCATGGTGAGCACAATGGTAATGCAGTGACTCTGATTTGTCGGTCGATTTTGATAGCTGTTCACTTTATTTGCCAACTTGTTGTTTTCACCGGTTTAAACTCATAGACCATAATCGCCTATAAACCGGTTGCTTGCTAATCGCTGTTTTTGGCGTGTATAACTGATCCGCCATCTAATACAGGTCACACACCAGCTTCAGGGCTTTGTCCGTTTATGGTGGGCGGTAGCAGATTGCAACAGCAGTGGGTGGTTGGTAGAAATACATCATAACTTTACGACCAGGAATGCAGGTTTTCTGATGTCCAAACCTACGTCTTTCAAAAGAGCTAATGCACTGGAAATAAAACTGAAAAAATTACCAGCATACCAGTGGGGCGTTGAATATATGGTCAAAACTCACTAATGGTGTAGTCTGTACTTAGACATTTTCCTGCCAATGGAATAGTTTTGGATGATTAAACGTAAGTCTATTTACCGATTAAAGGCTTGTGAGTGATGTTTGATCTATATGAACAGGAAAATCATTTGCTACTGATCAGTAGTCAAAATACCGCTCAACAAGTCAATGACCTCTGTGATTTCAACTTGGGGAGAAGTCCTAATCGATGGGTCATCGATTGGAGTTAACAGACAGTAATTATGTCTTCTCTCGAGGTGGTCGGGCAACCTGATCATTACTCACTATCGAAGGTGGTTGAGTGTTCACATATGACAATTCGGTCGTGCTTAATGTGTGGTAAATGGCGCAGTGGTAAACACGGTTGCCTCATGAACAGCGTGTCCGAGGTTCAAGTCCCGGCAGTGGCGATGATATGCACTACTGACGAGCTCTAATGAGAGCGAAACTCGAGTCTAGTGCTTCTGCCGTTCGAAATAGGCCGACTGGAAAGTCTATGGGGATGCGACAGTTGCGATCAGTTGCGGGTGATGGTCAATCTATATGAAAACCAAAATCACCTACTACTCATCAGAAATCGGATGCCAGTGGCCTCGGCAACGTTCAACATACGGAATCTCACCATTTTTAATCGATTCCTTGGCAGTCAGTGGACAGTCTGAAAAGCAGCGTTGTCACTGACAAAATGACTAGAGTCGGTCGAATGAACAACAACCGCGCTTGAAACCGTTTTACTCACATCAACGTTCAACCAAGTTGGATGATGTAATACGAACAATGTATGATGCTCCACACGAGCAAACAAATAAACACACACAAGTGGTTGTAAAACATGCACGTTTGTCTTCGAGTTGTTACATAATGACGAGTGTTGAACGGAAACTCACGCATAACTGAGCGGCAGGGTAGGTTATTTCGACTGACTTTCTGAACTTTTTGGGATAACTTCGACCATGGGATCTCCCTTGAAAACAGGACTAATAAGCGCAAGTTTCTCCACAGAAGCTGACTTAAGTTCCGACCCTACCGCCTACATTGCCTTCTGAATGGAACGCATTGGGTAGCCATTCTGCATGAACACTTCTAGTAGATAGTCTAGCTCAGCTTGTAAAGTGTCAGGAGTACAGATCTTTAACGCCCTGCCCGTCAGACATCGTATGGGGATTCACTGTTGATTTAGTAGCACGAAACTGTCAAAGTGAATGCACTGGCCCTGTCCAGTCTGCGTGCTGTACATATTTTGTTGGAATGAAGCATTTTCTCTTCTTATTATGCCAACATCCAAAAAACTTATTCGACCATTATCATCCGACTCCGCGGTGAATTTAATATTGTTATGAGCTAAATTAAAAGCTACCATAACTCTTTTCATGTTAGAATCTTCATTGGCGATGCAAAAAAAATCAACATAGCGTTTTTAAAATAAGTTGTTCAATGACCGCACTCAGTTGGTTAATCTCCAGTTTGCTCATGAAAATATCAGCTAACAGGGGATCTAGAGGCGAGCCCATTGCCACTACATCTCTCTGTCGGTAGATTGCATTGTCGAACAGAAACTAAACTTTATTAGTACAAAGCAGCAGCAGTTTTCTCAGTTCATCTTTTGGAATGCTCATATATCTGTTGTTACGTTCGATATAATCGCAAAAAATAGTCAGTTTTCTCTTGTAGGGGCACGTTCATAAGTAGTGAAGCGACACCAAATGAGAACATTCTTTGATTGTTTAGGTTCGGGTCTTGGAGTACGTCAGTGAAATGAAATGTGTCGCGGAGAATATGTTTTGCCAGCTCCAGCCTGATAGGTCTGAGCGGATCGGCAAGCCATTTGACTAGAACATGAGAAAGCGAGTTGCATATATCTAAAATGGGTCCCATAGACAAACCTGGTTTGTATACTTTGGGCAGGCCGTATAATTTAGGGTTTATTGTTTTAGTAAGACAGATCAATTAGCCCCTTCTGTTTCATTCCACGCAACGTTTTAGATATCCTCTTTCTGTGGCTGGTTTATTGTCTGAGAAAACTAAAACAGTTTGTAGAAATTGTACCGGTTTTTAACCGTCCAGTCGACAAGGAAGATGAACGTTTTCAAGTGACCATTTTAAATCATCCCTTTTTGTCGCTCTCGCACATCAGTAATCTAATAAATCTCCTAGCAATTTTAATGAAATGTCTAGGAAGTCCTAAGTGCGGGGTTATCTATTGCAGTTATCGGACAGCAACTATGTCTGCTGTAAAGACGATCGTGTAACTTGATCAGCACTCTCTGGCGAAAGTGGTAGAACGTTCTGTTGAGACAAGTTTGCCGTGCCTATTACGAAGTCAGCGAAAGGGTGGTCAACACGGTTGTCTCATGAAAGTTTAGTCGGAGGTTTAATCCCCGTCATGGTGAGGATAAACACTATTGACGAGCTTTAGCAAAAGGGAAACTCGACTTTGATACTTCTTTTCGGAAGAGGCTGGTTGAGAAGTCTGTCTGTCTGTGAAGGCTGATATCAAACATGAGTGGTGTTCAACTCGAAGTGCCCGTCACTAACAATTTAACTTTACTCAGGCTAGATTGTATGAACAAGATTATATCTATGGAATGTCCATTTAAGTTCCAGCTGTGCTACTTTTGTCTTCAAAATATCCCTGTATCTCATTCGTTGACGTCACACCTGTGATTGGATGGTCGTCAATACATGGTGCATATTAAACAGGCTGGTAAGGTTTGTACAACTCGGGCGGCATGTATGAAAATACGGGGGAATTTGGAACCAAACCAGTAGTTTGCCCCAACTGTCTCGTTTATTATTCTACGATCACATAAGCTGATATTGAACTTGATAAAATGAAGTGACTCGATGTACTCACCAGATTCCATTGCCCAGTTTGAGGGAATCGGATTATCGTAGTAATCAAAACCAACGATATGCTTCGTCTTTGTACCGAATTTTCTACAGCACAAAATAGCAAATTGCAAACCTACCCTTATCTCTTACTACTGCCTGAAGAACTGATGAATAGATTGAATGCGGACAGTGTCTTTTGAAATCGCCTTTTCCAATACATATATTAAGATAGGGTCAGGTGATTCATTCAAATAATTGTCAACCATCAACACCAGCGGCATCTTTTTTATAGATACAACTGACCAATTTTCGTTATTGAATATATCTAGTGTTACACCAGACATGAACACGATGTTTTGTAGTACACAATCTGCATTGGCTTGCGCAGAATTTCGTTTCAAATATCTTTTTCTATTGAGCCCAAAATATCACGAAAACGATTGTGGAGTTTTACGACTGATATGATAAAGTAGTAAACAGGCTTGATCTTTGGAGTTTTCAGTCGCAAGTTAAGCAGAACCGAAATATACACGAACGCGTTGACCAGATCTTCAATTCGAAAGGGGTTGTGGGATTACGTGAATCTTGACGGAGATTTCCAAAATCTGCTTAGCAAGTGCTAGATGTATTAAGGAAGTGTTGGGGGGAGGGTAATCCATTGAATTGGAAATCAGAACGAACATTCTGAACACGATTCAAAGAAATCCGTTCTCAGTTCCAAAGCTCACTCACTTATATAGGCAAAACCGATGGGTCATCGTCCACTTAACTCTTCACCTCATTCTGTTGTACACAGGTTGAGTCGCATTGACCGGCGTGACCTGAGTAACAGTTACCTTCAAACGTCGACGTATCAGAAAAGATAGATAATCGATAATTTTAGTGGTCGGCTAATAAGTGTACTTCTCGTCATTTCACCACTTCCTCTCATTCTAGCAGACGCCCCAATGTCTCTGTGTGATTATCTGTCCCGTTACATATACCACTCTTGCAGATGGATTCTTTATTTGAATAATTCATCCAGTTCCACTTGATACAATTTGTTTGACATTTAATAACCGTTTCCTTTATCCACTGGTTCGGGTGGCCTGGGATGTCCTGTACCCAAACTATTTCCACGCTTTTAACACTGATGGTTTGTGAATTCCACGACAATAATATAATTTTCGGTTACCCCATCGATACTCTTTCTCTACAGGCGAAATATTAGGTCGACTAGTGTGTCTTCGGCGTGAAGTGCTTGTTACCTTTGGTAATCCTGTACTCAAAGTGTTGTTGACAACTGAGTTTGTTGTAAAACTATGGATTATACTTCCTTCTGCACTGCGTTCATCTTTCCACTTGTGAAGAAATTTGTCTAGTGTGTATGCCAGTTCAATTGTTCTCGTGTACTAAGTTACGCAGGACGTACTGCATGTCAGTCATCAGAATACACTGAGGAGCATCATCCGGTGTAGCCAAATTGAGGGTTGAAGATCTTGAGGAAATCAGCTGTCGCATTCTGACTGGAACGACACGTGGCATTATTGTCGCTGAACCTTTCCTTCCGACGTATCGCAATTTACGAACATGTTTGTCTGCAACTTAAAGGCCTCATACTGACCGCCACCGTATGAACTGTTTTCCTTGTGGACACAAGACCCATATGTGAAAGTCTTTACGTGCTGTGGCCAGGCGCCAGTAAACAGAGTGAATGCACTTCAATCGCCGTTGAATAATGCGGCAATCACTTTACCAGAAGTATGTTCTGCTTATTAGTTGTTAAGTAACTGTCCTTTTAGACCACTCTTTGTTTCCAGCAATTCTACCACCTATTCCAAATCACTGATATATCTAAGTTTACCCATATGACTGTGTTCTATACACTCGTGTTGTAATTATTCTGCTGATGAAACGCCGACAACAGACCTCTTTGCTACTCCGTTTTCAGATAACGTAATCAGGTGCTTCGCACAATGTAGAATGCTAATTCTTGCGTAGTGGGATCAAATAGCTGGATGTGTGCAAGATATGAGGAGAAATTAAAAAGAAGTTCCAGTCATTGAGTGATCAATTATAGTTAGCAGAACTGTTACTGTGTCGTCCCGTGAAACAATCCGATAATCTGAGCATTATCGAAACGTATGCGGTTGTGTGTTTGTATACGAAGGTTCGGTTGTGACTGATGTTAGGTCAATGGCGCAGTGATTAACATGGTTTCTTCCTGTATGTGTGGTCGAAGTTAAAATAAGCACTTTGGCAAGGATATGCTATATTGAGGAGCTCCAACAAGAGCAAAACTTGTTTACTGTGCTTTTTTCGAAAGGGGCCCACCAGAAATTCCATCGATCAGTTGTCAGTGATAGTCAGTTCGTATAAAACAGCACGTGTACTGTTAACAGCAATACCAGCACAACCAGTGAAAACTGACTATCTATGACAATTGACAATTCTGACTAACAGAATACATGGTTGAACGCCCCAAGAGTGTGTTCCGTGCTACAGCTCCTAAAGTTTTGTTGCACTACTGTTAAGTGAATGTCAGATGAACACAAGATAAAATACACCTCCACAACATCAACCCTCCATGAATATGTTCACTTTCTGTATGACTTTTGAACGATATACGGCTATTCGAGAGACTCGTTGCGGCTTGATCAGTCCAAATACTGGTTGCACTTTGCAGCAAGTTGAGTCATATAGAGTTGAAGTGCCCGGAATCCCCTGCTGTTGGTCAACTCATAAGTATCGTTTTTAAAACTGGGCTCCACGATAGCGGGTGTCATTTTCCTTTGAAGACAACCCATTTCCCTGGGTGAATTTATGGCCCTGGAGTCAATGTTTTTTCTTTTACCGTCGTTGAACAGATATTTTAGCCTTTCCGATGTTTATCTATTGAGGCCTTTTGACTTTGCTTGTAACCGGTTAACTTGCAGTTACTTTTGTACATAAAGTCCTCTCAAGCATGAATCCAGTGGGCTTTTTTCTGTTGTTCGGTGGTGGCTGGTGAAGTTTGTAAGTAAGTTGGTTCTAAAGAAAGGTTTCTTCGAGTAAGGGCCCACTCAAAATAAAGCACCACTTCGATCTGTCTCTTAGAGATTCTTATTCGTCTACTACCGTATGAGAAAAAACTATCATCAATGTCCATGTTACACTTTTCATTTCCCTTCCCCTCACGAAATTCCACTTTGTCGGTATGTTCAGCAACCACATGAAACAGTTTTGATCAGTGGGACGGTGATCAGTACCGCCTGCGGATGATTCACTTACACCACTTTGGACGTTGGGTCAAGTGTGTCTGCACACATGCACACATGCCCACAAAATTCATTTAACTCATGCGTTCATGCGTTATCGTAAACCGGACGGTGTCAAACTGTTGTGAGTGAACGGCTATAGGGTCATGGTGCAGGGCGCATGATAGCCTGGTATGCAGCTTGCTTGAACCTAGATAACGGAACAAAATTTTGAGGTGAGCTCATTCGACAGCCTAAGTTTTTGAGTATAACGTCCTCGGGACTCATGAGTTCTATTGAACCATTGTCACATTCTCCCGGTGCTCGTTTGACGGGCCAGAGGAACAGATGGTCACGAACCCAGTAAAATATGCTCAACGAAACTCCCATTCAACAGTAGACAACCATTCTGACTAGCATTTTTATTGACAAGATGCTTTCGGTATGGGAACGCACATCACACCGAATTTTTAAACAAGCGGTTTATGCAACGTACTTGAATAAAATGGGAAAAGCATCAAGACAATTTGTCCAAAATATCGAAGTCAGCCAAACAGAAGTGCTTAATACCCTAACATGGAGGACGAACACGCCGACAGAATCACTTGCAACTAGCTGTTAACTATAGTTCAAAACAGACAAAAGCTAACCAGTCAATGACAGTGGACGTTTAGAAAATTTAACAAAACTCTGCATGTGAGTTTGTCGACAAGCGGCTCGAAGATTTGACCAGTTTTCTGAAACTAGTTCAACGGAATCACCACAAACATTGTTCGCGAATTAGGCAACTGAAAATCTTCATCCCAGCAAAGATTGGTGTGCATCACAAAACACATTGAAGATATTACTTATGTGGAATAAATATTAGACAGTCAAAAAAAATAAAGTAGGCGTCACCTGGGCGATGAAGAATTTACTACTGAAAACGGAGCTTCGTGCATGAAGTTCATGAGATCTGTTCATATTTTTTAACAGTTCTGAATGTTGGCTGTTGAATGCTGTTAAATGCGATGGAAATCAGAGGTGGAAATTATTGAAAAAATTAACGGGTACAGACATTTTCCAAGGATAAATTCCTATTTCATTCACATGCGCACGCTTTCGGAAGTTTTTATCAATGTTTGTAAAATCAAGACCAGCAGATATTACTTCAGCTATCTGGTGTAAATGAACTCCGTTCGAGTAAAGCGGTTGGGCTCCTTTTGTGGTAAAGGGATCGAAGCAGTCCACCGTTCCGTTGACTGATGGATTGTTGAAAAAAGTCAAGGAGTAGAACATATAATGTCTCACAAGGAATTAGTTAACTTTACTGCTCATAAATCGATGAGTTGCGGTAGTAATTATTTTCCTGAAAATATTTTGATAGACAATACAGCAGAAACAGTTGGCCCCATTGACCACCAGCGAAGTGGTGGACAGCTGTTCCGACCAAATTGAGTCTCATCAGTACCACGCACATCGGAGAAGCGAACCTACGGCCCATGGATAGTCGTCAGATTGTGGTCCAAACACCTACCCACTGGATGACGGGTAACGGTCACCGAGGGTTGCAGAGAAGTATGTGAGTTATATTCATCAGCTATTGTTCTTCCTTTTGTTTACAGGCTGAAATCGATTGGCCGATTTTTGTAGTTCGCCTGCAACCGAGCAGTCGTCCACCACTGCCTTAGAAGGGGTTGAGAAAGGTTGTTGCAAACCGTTGGTCCCGCATCGCTGGTGATCACTGGGACCAAGTGTTTGTAAAAACCCTTCTGGACCCCTTCTGGGACTGTGGTGGATGACTGCCCCTTTGCAGACCAACCACAAAATTCGGCTGATTGATTTCAGCCTATGAACGATAAAAAGCGTAACAGCTGAGGAAAGGAAAACACCACAGGGTTTCAATCATGGTGCGTGTAATAAAGTGTTCGGACAGAGGGACTTCAAGTCACTTACCGTAATAGCAGTTGGCACCCAACACATACGTTAAACTTCAGTTATAACATATTTTGCATCCAAATGACAATTTCAGAAGATTCGTTTTGAGAAAAGAAGCACAATAATCAAGTTTCGCTCACTTTAGGATCCATCTGTAGTGCATTGCCTTGCTTCTGCTGGGACTATTACTCCGGCATTGCCTTCATGATTCAACCGTGTTGACCACTGCTCCACTGAAATCACACAAGTCAGACCCGAATCTTCATATGTAAATGCATAGGCCCATTCGTTTCAGTAGCGCTCGGATTGTCCGAGTGTTTCGCGAAGCGACATAATAACAGTTCTGTTAACTCCAGTCAGTGATCCCACGACTAGAATATGCAAAGCTGACGAGCTCTTACTGGAACTGACTGAAATGTCTATGAGAATGCAGAAACTGTAATCGGTTATGCATGCCGTTTAGCCTGTATCAACCAAAACCACCTACTGCTCATCAGTACTCCACATGTTGTTCGTTAGGGCTAAAATGAAGTACCCTTTTATTCATGATCTCACAACATTTTCCAAGCTACACCGGTTACGGTTTTATCGGTTCCGACAAGGTCGGCCGGTGGCTTAAATTGCCGGCAAGATCCGTGGGCACTAGGACTAATCGCTGGTCCAAAGTTACGTTCTGATAATTCCAGGTTACTCTTCATAAGTAGCCAGTATAAATTGTAGCCCCAAAACTGACAGCAAAACGAATCTGGATCCACACCCTTTGCAATATTAGACTAAAATTGACTCGTTCCTCAGAAGACACAATATTTTGGTTTGCCAGGAATGCTTTTGTAAGGTAGTCGGATCAAAGAATTGAAGTGTTTTGGTTGCTGAAGATCACTAACTACTTGTGTCGAGCACTCCAGTCTTTTTCCGGTTAACGTTTGAAATTGAGCGATATCACGAGAAATCACTATCTTGGATTTATCTGTCATTTAGGTTCTGTTGGTCTGAAAGCAGTTAACAATGAAATGCATCAAACACTTGATTTACTGAACCATGTCGACATTTTACCGCATAGACGTAATTGGGTCTGTTTGGTTTAAAGATGACTGTGTGCAACTTGCTTGCATTTGAAAACACCAACCGATGCCATTGATACTAGGGATTCACGTAGTTTGTTCTAAACCGAACACTGTCAAATGCTAAATTAATGTATTTTAAAAAAAAACCATATGTTTACATAACTTTATCTAGTTTCCTCGGTGGCGGTGTTTTGACCAAACGAAAATAAGTTTCATAACAGGTTGTGTGGTAATTGGAGGACCAAGAAGGCTAGAACAGTATCCCTTCTGCTTTGCAATAACATATGAAGATGTGTCCTAACTGAATTGATTTGATTCAAAACTGCACTACTGGGCTGCAAAATACCGAAGGTCAACTAACTCGATACGATTTAACTTGAGTTCCAAATTTATGGATTGGGATAGAAGTCTAGGTTGCAATGGTGTGCAACCATACATTTTAGCAGAAGTGTTCCTGAATTATCTTAACCCATCCATTTAGTGAGGAGTCAACTCGTCATAAGTTCCTCATATTAATGTATCCTTTTTACGTATTTATTTGATATGTTTACAACCGCATATTTTTTGTATTTTTAAATAATGTCTGTCACTCAGACCGTTCTCGCATATGATTTCAAGTGAGTGGTGTCCCACCACATCATGCAGCTGTCATTCGCGAAAATATCAAGATTTACTTACTGGAAAACGGATAGGCGCGGATGACCTTTATGAACAAATAGACGGATCACGTGATATAGGTACGTTAGATTCCTATCACTTCACATGTCGTACGCTTGCGGGTCAAAAGGTTTTCAGGATTTACAATCCACAATAATTCTAGAAAGCAGGAAAAGTACAGTGAAAATCCTGTGCAAAGTTTTGCCTTTCACACTTCCTCGGGAAGACTCGTTGTACAAGTTCAAGACCTAGATTAACTAGGAGAAGGAACAATGTTTATGGGCATAAGATGTTAGAGAACAATTACGTAATCAGTCCTTAACTCAGTTACCTTCTGCGAACGAAAGTGGTCAGTTTACGCGGTGGTGTTCCGGCATTCTGGTACGTCACGATGCTATTGCAAAGGAGGTGAGAGCTTTTGAAAAACTTTAGTAATTTCTTGACAGCAGGTGTTTTGATTTGGCTCTGTCCCCACTCTTATATGAAGAGTGTCAGCATGTACATAGCAGCCTGTTGCATGCACCTCTAAAAACCAAAGGGTGTGTACCGGTTTATCACTGAAAATAAATCTTCTTCTCATTCATTTCATGAGTACATGCGATGTTTCTTCTCACAGTAGCTTAGCAGTGTATCTGGTATAAAAATCCGTCGGCACGTATTCGGTGACAGAACCTCTTACAGAGTCCTGAAACTTCGGGGAGTGATGAGATGCTGAGAAACAGAATCCGCAAACCAAAACGATATAACCGGGTGTATGGTTGGAATAGATTTCTTACCTTCAACCTCTGAAAAATTATTATTATATGATTTACTATGTAATGACCTGAACAGGATTCATACGCGTGTGCATGTACTTTTGACTCGGTTCTCGCTGCATTCCTTTGGGCATTTGTGACCTTCTATCCATTTGCTTTTTGAAGGTTGCTTGTACATCTCATCCCACTGTTTGTTGGTCAGTGAGATGACCTTATTCACAAGGTAATAGGTTGAACTTGATATAATAATAAACCACAAGAATGACGTTTATTTTTCGTGTAGTGAAAAAAAAGTAATGACAGTAGCCAAAACGTTGTGCAACCAGCGACAGAAAGTTTGGTTCATTCAATCTTAAAAAGAAAGATATTCTCTGAGGGTAAAACGATAGTACCATAACACATTGACTGGTCGAGTCGTTTACGTTTTACATAATATAGCGTGTATACCAAGGTCTTCAGGAGAACGCCAGTTTTCTACCGATCAGCATATAACTTATCAAAAACGGACGGACCAAGGGCCGACTTCACCTCAGCTGTTTCGAGAACACAAAAGAAAGATTACTGAAAATACTTACATACACCGGTTTACCTTCGATCCGTAACCTTACCAAGTTGATGAGCCCATATTATGGAAGAAACCTCAGAACAATCATTCGCTTGTGCCCTGTTGCTCGGATGGTTGAGACGCCAAAGACGGGAATTATAAACAATGTTCCATGGTTGCGGATACCCTTTGCTCTGGGCACTAAAGCTGTTTTACCCACAGTACAGCTAGATTGATTTTAAAACGAGTACAAGTGCTACTGACTGATCGACTGAAAACTAGTACATATGTAAGTTCATGTGTAATTAGAGAACTTTCAGAGATCGGCGCGTTGGTTCAACTTAAGTCACGGCATATAAGGCAAATTGAAGTTGGCTGTTACGGCCTCTGACGTGTGTTCGTTATGCTAACAGTCTGTTCGTACTTCCAAATCGGCTTGTGCCACCTTGCTAGTTCCACTGTTGAACGTGTCCATAACTGATTTCTGGAGAGAAGAAACTTATCGACCACTCTCACGTTCTTCCCATATACTTGAAGTATCACTCAACACTGGTCGCTGCTGTCGTTTTTCCATGGAGGTTTCAGTCAGCCTCCTTCAATCAGATGTACAGTAATCAAGTTGTGCTCTTGTTGGATCTTCTCAATATAGCAGGTCCTTATCACAGTAATGATTTTAACTCCGACTCCACATACATGAGGCAACCATGTTGACCTCACATCGGTCACAACCGAATCTTCGTAAGCAAACGCGCAATCACATTCGTTTGAGTAATGCTCAGTGTCCGATTATTTCGCGGGACTACAAACTAACAGTCCTATTGACTTCAATTCATGAACCCGCGACTGGGGCTTGTCTATATTTTGAAACCACGTAAGCTGTTAAACTTTCTGAGCGACAATTTTGTTTACTGGTAAGTGGTAGTGAATTTGGTTGATGCAGTTCGAACAACACTACATATCAGTACTCCTTTACAACAGTGAGATATACTCGTGTCTACACCTTTTGTTTTCTGAGTTATACCACAATAATTTCGAAGTGGCTTGAACTAAAGAATCTATTTCATTTTTGGTCCCATTTACAGCTACCTACATATAGGACCAGTTCTCGAAATATTTCAGGCTGGAAATAAATGACGTAATCGTGAAAGAAAAGTTATGGGTTGAGTAATACACATGTTGCACTTGGGCTGTTTAAACTGACCTCCCAAATAAGACAGCCGGTAATGAGGACCACCTACTCTTTATGACTAAAATAATAAACATGATTACTTCCGAACCAACGTTACACAGGCAATATTAACTTTAGGCGTTAATATAGACATTACGATAGAATCTGAACAAGAGTGGTATATGATCAAGTTGCGTCTGTTTGTGATCAAGATTTCAAACATGAATGGAGATCGACAGAAGCTACCCAGTACTACTGAACAGGAGAAGAGTTCTTCAAACTCTCGGAATCCCATCTGTTTTCTTAGACTTCCTGGTATGTCTTTGGCTCTTACGGCTGATTGCGCCAAGTCCTTTCGTGAAGGTTCGTCGAATAGTCCAAAGTTCTGTGGCTGACGTGATCTTCAGATTTAAACGTTATTCAGCACGTCGTAATGTGTTTTTAAGATGATTAAGAATCTCTGCTTCGGTCTACTACTGTCAAATGATCAGCATCCGAATTCAGACGTAAATATCGAGTAAGCACAATGAATCTGAGAGTCGAATAATAAATAAAAGCAATCAGATCTTTTCAAACACCCAATCATTAAAGCAGTGTAACTTATGAGAAGTAAGCTGTTAACAATTAATACGAACTCATCGGTCGCACGCAGAGTGTCGTTTACCAAGCCCAAACAACCAAAAGTACACGGTGAAAACCAGTGACACCATAGAAGTCTGGGGAAACTTGCCGACCAGTTATTTGTCGTAGATCAAGGTCACACTTCAGACTGGGTGCACAGTGAGTAAGGTTCATTGTGGATGGAAATGTTAAGGGAGACAGTGACGAGTTGAATCCAGTGTCATGAATGGTATTGTTGTGTGACCGACTGGCTTGTGAAATGAAGGCGATTGACTGAATGAGTTGTTGAGAACCATTTTGCAGATGCCGTTTGACAATTTGTCGTAATCCACCTGTTTGCTAGCAGGGTGAAACCACCTTGAAGTTCAACAACACAGCGGTTTTGTTGACCAAGTTCCAGCCATTTTCCATCTTATTCTCTAAACTAATAGCTTCTTCTCTCGTTAACAAGAAAGACATTTACTCATGTGTTAACGAAACACATGGTCACGAGTTCGAACCCGGCTGCTGCAACTGCTTTCGTATCTCGCCTATTTATGGTCTTGTGTCACATGGTAGTGAAAATCATGCAGCATATAAGCGGAAAACTGGTCACTTTTTGCTTTATGGATGTATGACAGTAAAACACCAGAATTAACCACTAATTTATTGCTCTCGGTGATCATTATTGGTTCGCAACGTAAGATAACGGTAGCACTATAAATCCTTTTGTTTTCGGTACATTAGTGGAGAAAAATACTTAACAATTTTGGCCACAAACAAGGCCAGTCACAACCAAGAAGAACAAACCAACTGTCGAAAACTAATCGTTTCGTTGGAAACGATAGAAGTCGTCCAGAAATGCGGCTTGAACAAAGATCGCATTTGTTTTATCGTACCGTTATCACTGATTAAGTATGGTTGAAAAATATTTTAAGAAATGTCAACGACAAAAATATGAGAGGTTGACGGGAATAACTTCTTTAAAAATCTCACGCACACGTATTCGGATCGACATAAAAACTATTAATTGGCAATACGATTAAGAGTTAGGCAAAATCTTAATTACTTTTTCAGAAAAAGTAAGTCGAATATCAATCATTAATGATCACGTTCAGCTGAGCATCGCCATTTACGCTCTCCAAATAAACGGGTGCTCAATTAAACGAAAGAATATAATCATTACTGTCCAAGAACTTGTTGGATTCATATATTTGTGCATATAAACTATAAATATTAATGGAATATAACCCCCCATAACATTCTAAGTTAAAAATAATTCGAATAAATCGGAAGTTTAGGATGTGATATTTCGAGTTTTACTATAAATATTGCGGCCCGACCATCTCAAGTCCAAACTATTATCCATTGACTATTATGCATAGGTTTTAATGACTCATGGTATTCTATAAACTTTTAATTGTAATTTTGAGACAGTAGAATTATTATAAGTATTTCAAAAACAAAAGTTAGAATGAAATAAACAAAGAGAAATTATGTTTGCAGCCACATGCTGGTTTATCACATATATCCGTTAGACATTATAGTATAGCTCAGCAACTAGATGCAGGAACTAGGGTTCCGGTTACGTCTACGCATTAGCCAGAATATGTCAGAGAAAAACAGAAACCGCACAAAAAAGGGACTTTTCAAAAATGAACGATCGAGAATAGGTATTTGGCGCGGACTTGTCTGATGTACCATGCAAATTTACTGTATATTTTGGGCCATCAGGAAATATGCATAGTACATCAGAGTTACTGTTGCCCGTAGTCCGAAAAAAAGGAACACTGTTGAATCCGTTCATCATTCGTGCAGTCTACTTGAGCCACAGTTAATATCTTCGGGGGGAAATGCACATTTTTCCTGGGAAAAACTTACTGCTATATTCTATTCAGTGTAACTGCGGGTAAATGCAATATATTTCAACCAATTCAGTTTCGTGTGAACCAGAATTTCTTTGAAACCAGTGAAAAGTTTGTGCTACTAGTGAGCAACCTGGCAACTGCATTAATTCCGAGGCGATCTATTCGTGAAAAAAGTCCAGGCTTCGGCCGGATTCGAATCAGCAACAGAAAATACGTAATCCTGATCAGCGTATGCTTGACCATCTGCACAGCGAAGCCACTTCACGTGACCACCAATCTCGAATCAAGACTTCATTAATCCAATTTGCCTTTGTTCACCAGATGTCCACCAAATCCCCTAGGATATGGACTGTGATGATAGGATTGTCTCGAACAACCAACAGCGGAATCCACTAACGCAGACACTGATCGTAACATCTGTATTCCTATTTAGGTTCCTGTGGCGGGCACCTATTCGACTCGCCGCTTATTCAAACCGCGACATAATAGACGATCCAGCAAGGGGCGAATCCAAACCTCATGTTAAGATACTACATTAGAATTGGACAAACAGCTTCAATATTATCCCTCCCGTTATTTGCCAGGTTCTTTGTTCTGTAAGGGAAAAATCAACTGACAGTTTGCGACTTCGAACGTGCCATATAGATCAACTGGTGAAAGACTCTGATTTCATTGATAGTGATGTACACTTATGAAAACAGGTTCTTGTCTCATGAATGAAAATTGCGTAGTGCAACCAATCAAAGATCTTTTCCTTAGTATTTACGCTGGAAGTTTCAATTCAAATGCGATTTCTAGGACTAGTCGAACTCCTTCATTGCGATTACTATGGTCTCAAATAAAATTCTCATTAAAGTTACTGCAGTAATTGTGGATCCGAAACGTTAGATGTGATGGAAGTTTTAGGGCCCTTGGATAAACCTTTTTCTTCTTGATGCAGATTTCAAATTTTATACTGTGAACTGAGTTTTATGTATTGTATTTCCTGTATTCTATATCCTTATTTTACGTATTTTTTTCTGAATACTGCATGTTTGTCACACAGATTAACAACTACTGTCTAAGAAGATTTTCCATTGCCAAAGTTTATTCCACTGTTATGGCCTAATACATGATATATTGTTATATTTTAGACAGTTTCAAGAAGTACACGGATAAGAGTTAACTTTTATGAGGCCAAATATGATACATAATACATTGAATCTTATAAAGCTATTGAGAATATAGAAATAGCTAACCGTTCCAGTGAATGTTGACAGAAATATCAAAGTGCGATGAGAAAAACAAAGAAAACCACCAAAGTGAACACACATTTGTGAAACTTCAAACGAGCTCGGACTGGTGAAGCGTTCGTCTATTATGTTTCTAGTTTGAGAGTTGAACGTCCGCATGTACCAATATAAGTAGAAATTATTCACCATACAAAAGAACAAATTTGTTAAACATAATGAAAAGATCGATATGAGTCGGTTAAATTGCTGGAAGATATAGCACGAAGTTTTACATAACAGAATGGTTAGAGAAGGCGTTTATGTATCTGACGATTCTGTTAATCATTCACGAGGTGTATTCAATAAGGCAGTTTGCTAAAAGTAATCATAATATGTTTGTTAAATCGTTCCTGGTGATTTAGGGTAATTCACCCAATACCGTGTAGTCGACAATTCCAATAATGCTTATTCAGGTGGTCGGGTTAACAGGACTGTCTTCCAAGTCCAAAAAACGTCAGAAAACGCAATCGAAAGGATTGGAATTTATGCGGTACTGTTTAATAAAATTACAACAAAGGTACTGTCTCACCTTGAATATGAATCAACCGGGTACACAAACTATCCAGCAAAGGAGTTCAAAATGGGGCAACTAAACACGTGTTCACAAACAGCCACCAGTCAACGGGAAATGAGCTCATTAAAACAATCGGGTACAGATGAAGATGAGAACGTGTCAACAACACCAAGGAGGAAGTTTTAACAGATAGACAGTGATAATTGTGAGAAGGAAAAAGTAAACATTGTATGTGCAATTATGGTACAAAATTCGTTATGATCGTTTACCCCACACAACAAAAAAATAGAGGCAGATTAAGGATAGGCTTTCTACAACCAAACCAAACATGTCTCTACGGATTCATCGTTCAGCATCATACCAGACAAAAGACGACAAACATATCAGACGAACTTCAACAAATCTAACAGTCATCATACTAAACACAAGACGGTAAACGTACCAGACAAACATCAACAGATCCAACACTACTTGAGCTTTCTATACAAACCCACGAATACCATCGGTGGATAGGGCACAGAGGATTCTAAAGCCAATCTTCACGTACCAGAATTAACTTCTGTCGTGCCCTTCCAGAAGACACAGCCACCTGGTGTCACAACTCACAACACCTTGTTGTATTTTCACAGATATTTGTCTTAAGTGATTATCTGATCCTGGGAAGGAGGGGATGATGTGCCACAAAAGAATACGACGTCCTCTACCTGCAAATCACGTGAGACAGTAAACCACTTGTGATGTGCTCGCAATTCAGGCAGATATTCCCGTCGCCACTGCTTTTAAAATACGCGAGCGAGGAGCTTCACCATTATCATCACTGACAGCAATACATCGGTGGTTCACACTGATGCTTAACTGCCACACAACCACGAAGGAAAAAGAAAGCAAAACCTGTATAGGATGTGAGAATAAAGAAGGGACCTAGCTAATAAAAACAGCTACATCTACGTTCAAAAGTACAACATGGAGGTACCTAAGCCTTGCAAACAAACAATCGAGCTGTAAGTGAAAGTAGGGCGTCATCAGCAAGACAACTTCCTCGCAGTTTTCACTGCTCCGCATCACTAAATGTACTCACATCACAGACAACTTGGATAAACAACGACAACATTCACACCACTGAGCTCGGTTAGCTTGCGTCTCACCTAACGTCTCAAGCCATCGACTCTGTGAGTCGCGAGAGCCCCAGTCCTGTAGACCAACTTAATCTACAGTAACCAACCCTTTCGTGAACGATTTCATTTGTCTACGCTAGATCATTATCTGTCCACCCTTCGCACCGTACGCCAGTCGGCTGCAACGTCAAAAACGGAGCTCGGTATAGCAGACGACTAGTTGGCATCCTTAGTACATGACCTAACCACCTAAGTCTGTGAAAATGTAGTGACTGAACAAAAGAACATGTTTGACAATCGGTGCCAAACACCCGCTCCCTAAACTTCTCGTTGCTAACTCGCTGGCGTCACCTGATATGAGCGATCGGACGCAGATATCAATGGTCAAGTACCTGAAGGTGTTTCGTATCTTTTACCCCTTGTGGTCAAGTTTATCTGCCGTAAATTAATACAGCCTTCACTATCCCCATGTATACGCGACTTTTAAGCATCAGGGAGATACCTCTCTGTCTCCAGAGATGTTCTAAATTAGCGAACACCGCACTAACCTTAGAGATACACGCTTCTATTTCATTCCCTGCAACGCCATTGCTGTTAACACAACTTCTTAAATGCACAAACCGGTCAACAGTCTTCATGATTTTGGGCTTGCATCCAACCCTTAATACAACGGTCTGACAATGTAACTTCGTCGTTTAGAAAACTCCAGTTCGACCGAAGCAATAATAAACCATTTGATCTCAGTACCTTCGGATTTCTAGGATAATCATAGAGAAACACAAGTGGATGGATGGTAATTATTAATTTCACCTCTACAATATAACCAGCAGTGCCTCCTCATTCATAACCTGGTGGTGAGTGATGGAAGTAACCACCTGCCGGATAGTTCTTCTCATTCTTTTCCACACCAAACCTCGATGGCTGGCTTCAGATGGGTTAAAATGCCAATCAAGCTTACGACTTAATAAGCAATCAACAATCTTTCTTTGATTCAAAGCTTGCAGCCTTTTATTCAGCTTCGAACCTGCTCCTGCAAAGTTGGTGCCGTTGTCGCTAAACATGGCATCCGGAGTACCTCATCTACTCAAAAATTTAATGAATGTCATCATGAACGAATCAGTTGACCGTGAGTGGACAACCTGCAGATAGATAGCACGAGTCTGAAAACAAGTTAACACACAGTCCTAACGCTTATGTTCGCTTATACCTATCTTGACCTTGAACGAACCAGAGTAGTCCACTCCAGTGTCCCGGAATGGATATCCACCAGAAGTCACTCTGTTTATTGGTAATGGAGCCATTAGCTACTCACATGGTTTAGAAAAAAGCAGTTTACATCTATAGCAGTTTTGTATCGTTTTTGTCAGCGCTACCGCTTACTTTTCCTCTGAGACACAATAAACCGTATATTAATACTGGTCGCAATCGAGACAGACGGCCTGTATGTCTCCTGTCAATGGAGTTAGCCTTGAGGTATTTCAGATCATCTGAAAAACATTTTTCCTGAGTCTACATGATCAACTTACTGGTTGCTCGTTCCAGTTCGATTCCACCCGATCTCTTTGGCTTCCGGATTTTAGTAAGCAAACAAACTCAACGAAGCGAGAGAGTCATGACAATGCCTTCACTAATTTTAACCAGATGGAATATCATGACGCCAGACATTCCAAATTGAGATTCACTGCATGCGCAGCGTTAACAATCAAAACAGGCCTAACATCGCAGTCCCTGTCTTTCCGTTCAGTGGAAAATGACTTTGGCCAGTGGTTATCTGAAAACGCTAGAAACTCCGGTCCCTGAGGCCAATGATCCATCTCATATGAAGATGAATGTGAAGCTCCCTTTGATATTACATCGACCGGGTTCAGTTCAGAAGGCACGTCTCCAGTGTGATATAGTGGTATATTCACGTATTAATCTCACTCGGTTTGCAACGAATATTACAAAGCGCGACGATATGTCGCGAATATATTGCAACACCATTATTGAGTCCGTCCACAGAGCTACGCGGTCGATACACACTCTCGGCTCGTCAGTCTTGCTGCGAGGACGGCCGCCGTGAGTTCAAGCCTTGGGATGGTAACTATTTTACGCGGTACCATCCTTGATTTGTCTAAAACAAAACAACAATTGAATGAAAAGCTCGACACTGTCAGCCTAATGTAACCAACTGCACAGTATCCTACCTCAGATGCATCGCTAAACACGTGCAGTTTTATTCCTACGGCAGTAGGTATGTTGGTAGACAAACAACGAGGCACCCTAATTGATTTAACAGATCGGATATTTGTCATCCAGTTCTCCCAAGTTAAACGGCTGGTCTCGTCCATTAAACTGTCTCAACCGAGACCCCGACCACATAGGTCTTGCAGCAATTTACGAGCTGGAAGTAGCATTGGAGCAACTGATCCCAGAGGGTGATATAAAGAAGCAACGCATTTCAGTATAAACCCTCCTAGTGTTGTCAGCCAAGAACACGGGTGGCGCGAAAGTTGTTCATTTGGGAAACCAACACGGATTAGGTGTTCATATAGGACAATAAACAAAAACACTCATCTGTATATGACAATCGTCCCAGAAGGTCCAGGCTGCTACAGATCTTAATGCTCAGCTCATTTGTCTAGCCAGAACTATTCCGCGGCATACTACACTGTCGTGTTGGTGTATTGTTTCTTCCCGTGTTTTCATGCGGCTACTTTGGCGGCAAAACCCATGCTGTTGCCCCATCATCGAATAATGGTGGTGGGAGAAGCATGAGGCGACTGCTCCTCCTCACCACTAATATAAGACGCATCCGTAAAATGCACTCGGAACTGGAAGCAATCATTCATCACTTCCGAAGTCACAACTAAGTCTCTTTGATAGTCAAAACCCTCTAGGTCTAAGTTAACCGTTTTATACAGTCTATCCTGCGAGGGTATATGCTCAACAATCTCGCCGTTGTTAGATGTCCACTTTGTAAGACGAAACTCACTGTTCTGTAGTGGGGCACGAAGTTCGTCTACAACAGATATAACTTTCTCAATAGTTTCGACTGATAACATGCAGTCATCCACATAGAAGTTCTCATTTATAACTGATGCTGCTGAGACTATAAAATCCTGTCTATGGTCAGCAGCCGCCCGTTAGAGTGCAATGTTTGCACAGAACGGTGAAGTAGCACAAATAGAGCGAATGTTCAGCTCATCTGCTTCAGAAGATTCGTCCAAAGAAGATGAACTTCATCACAGGTACCTTAACGCCTACTTATCACTGTTCGTACCCCGAACCTGAGAAACATTTCCTCACTACCTGCCGTGATGGACATCGCATGCTCACGAAAACGGAGGAGCATTCTAACAAGATTACTGGTCGAATCAGGCCCTTGCAGCAGAACGTGGTTAAGAGACTTTAGATGCTGGCTTGCTAATTATAATACATTGTAAGTATTGTCGGTGAAACCAAACATTCAAATAATATCAGAAGGATATACAACAAAGTGTAATGTAAATAACGAACCAATATAGTAAGTGCAATTACAGCAACGGTTCGGACAAAATATAAAGATGTAATCGGTGGGTATGTTAGTGGAACGCTGGATGGAAACACTGCGGCTGTTTTGTTCATCGGCGCGTGAGACCCAGATAAGTTGTTTACACAAGTGTGGACGGTTTCGTTGTCCAGTCAGCTTCGGCAAAGACTGGTTTGTATCACGTGTCGTAGGCTAATGTCCGAGACGAAGTTGGTTGTGTGTGTTGCTGTGCTTGTGCACGTGACATTGATTGCAGTAGTGTTGGCAAACTGTGAGTTTACTGATTGGTTTATTGGTTTATTTCAAATTGAACATCACCCACAATTGATTGCAACTTTCGCATTCCCATAGACTTTCCAGTCGTCCCCTTTCGAAAAGAAGCACTAGACTCGAGTTTTGCTCTCATTGGAGCTCGTCAGTAGTGCACTATTGACGATTCATTTACGAACAGTTTTACGGAACGTAAGATCACTAGTGCACCAAAGAAGTGATAGGAATGTAATACGCGATACTTCTCAAGTCGGATAAAGGTCCTGGATAGTCATGACCAGAGACCAGTATACATGGAAAATGGGCATCATTTTAAAGGAACAGTAAAAGTTTAAAGTAAATCGAGTGACTAAAACTAACATATTGGAAGAAAAGCAGGTTACAAGGCAACCAAGAGATAGCAATATTTATTGATATCTCATGGTCACATTTTTAATCTCAGAATAGGCAACTGGGACCAGTCGGCATAGACACACTCCGATTGAGTGGTGTTCCAAAGATGCGCAAGAATGATATACTACTGTTGTGATCCGCGAATGCGGATGGCACAAGGGTTATTTATTCGACAAAGCAATACACGGGTTAAGCACGTAAACCAGGCCTGTCACAAAACCGCTCATTTGCACGCAGCATTCGGCCTCAGACAGTTTCGGCTGCCACAGACGTCAATGCTCAGTTTCACTGAGTAGCAGGGACCGTTATGGGTGATGCTGCACTTTGATGATCCTTCCTGCAGTTTTCTTGTGGCTTGTACGTTGTCAGAAAATATGCCCCGCACCTACTACTGAATAGCGGCGGTATGAGTAGTATAATACGATCGTTCAACTGCAATGCACTTCTACGCCCGATTTCGTGAACGAACAATTTCATTTACCGTAAAGTTGTTCGTTGGATAGCGGATATTTTGGACTCCAGCCTCGAAACTTCATCTCCATACTAACTGAAAGGCCCCTTCTAGTGAGTAAACAAGTAGTGTGTTTTATGGATTCCGATTCTCTTGTGAGACATTGGACACTTGTATCATTTTATCTACAACCATAACTGTTCCATTTGAACACCCTAATAATATCATTTTGTTAAACGTTGAAAGTATTCCACATAATTTTGAAGGACTTGCGTATTGACTGATGGACAGCGTGGACATGAGTTACACATTGAACCCAACGCTAATCGACAGCTTCTTAAGTGTGACTGAGTAGCAGCTGTCAGATAACATGGCTAAAGCTTTACTATACAAAGGGTACGTTGATGATATGATTTTTACTGTTATTCACCATTTCGATTTACTCTTCAAGCTGTTTAACAATATTCATCCGAAACTCTCCTTGTCTCAAGAAACTGAATCGGGCAACAGATTAGCATCTTTAGATCTACTCACTACTAGATGTGTGGACGATAGTTTGCAGAGTTCGGTCCATCGCAAACCAACATGAGATGATCAGTTTTGCTTCGATAAAATACAAACGTTGTTTAGTCAGCACTTTGTTTTAGGAAGTAAGGCGTATTCGTACCTCTGGTAAGTTGCAAGCGAAACATGAAGTAAAAAGAAATAAATTGTTGGCAAAACAAATACTGCCCGAAATTTAGCGAGACTCTTAACAAGGTGAACACACGCCCGATAACGCTCAGTTCAAGCCATTAGGGTACCAGTTCTCAATAATTTCGGAAGCAGTTAGCCGAAATATTTTCCCTCCACGTTGCATACGAGTTCAATTGCATTGACGTTAACATAGGCAGAACAGGTTGACAATCATCACATCGAATAACTGAAAGCATCTCGAAGTGGTCTGAAGGAGGGACAACGCATCAACCACAACCTGATCAACCAAATTCTGCGACATCGATTACCAACCAACTCATGACAACAGGTCCTCAAGTTGACCCACTTAGTCCAGTGAAGCAAATGCTAGGCAGTGGGAACCAGGTTACTAGCTTTTAGCGAAGCAGTGCTCATCTGAGCTTATCAGCCGAAGTTGTACGAAGAAAAGTGACTGAAACAACCCACCGGGTTGCTGTGGTCTGGAATACAGTGATGGACGACCAACTAGGAGATTGGATTATTACAACACTCAGTGGAATGCCTCAACACGGTTGTAAGATATGGTCGAACCTTACAGCAGATAGAACACGGGAGATGTGAGAGACCGAACGAGCCATCATTAAGGAAGATCGGCCCAAGAGACAAGAAATAACAGACGAAAAATATACAACAGAAAACGTCAACCAAACTCACGTAAACAAACACAGAACAGTTAATTGAGAATCACACCTCGCTGTGGACTGGGAATCATAAAGGATAGTGCACGAAAACATGCAAACTGGACAACAAGGACTTCTTTGTCAAATGACTTCGTTATAACAATATTTGGCGTGATTGTACGTGCATCTAGCCACTATTTGTCTGGTGCATATAATTTGAATGTTTTGTGTTTACGACTGTTACGAGTAAACAAAGTGATGACATATCGCAACATGTCTTCCTTGTGCATTTTGTTCACTCCACTTGTTGATCATGTAATAGTACACATGAAACTTGACTCAGCTGGTGATCAGTCTAGTACCAGTCGAACCACACCGTCCGTTTTCGAGAGTTGTATACGCCTAATGACAAATAAATGAATGCATACAGGCGGAAGAATTTGACTAATCTCCAATTTAGATGAGACCCAACTGTGAAAAGTCAGCGTTTTGGTTGGATTCGAACCAGCGACAGAAACACCATGCCTCAACGCGGCTGAGCTACGAAGCCACGCCGAGCTCGGAAATTTCACATTTGGACTCGGTTACCCACCCAGCTCCATGCGTGGCTTCGTAGCTCAGTTGGTAGAGCGCTTGCCGCGTTGAGGCATGGTGTTTCTGTCGCTGGTTCGAGTCCAGCCGAAGCTCTGACTTTTCACAGATGGGTCACATCTAAATTCATAAATCTGCCAAACTACTTATCAGTAATCGCCAATTCCTACTCGGTTTTAGAGTCAATTGAACACTTAAATTTCTCCATTATTTGAAGAGGTGACAGAACCAACCATGTGTAGCTTACGAGAAAAAACATGCTGGCGTTCTTCAAGTTCCTATGTTGACGTCTTTTAAATTGTTACTTTTGGGGAAGTTCTCACTCAAGACATCGGAAGATCAGCGCTGCATATTGCTTCAGTGATTCACTCCAGCGATCGTGTCTGTAAATTGCTTGTTCATTTGTTGTGACTATTGCAATACTGACCATTGTTTTCTCACCGAACCAACAGACCATGCTATCTTCCACATGGCCTACTGTAACTAGATTGTATTTATAGTAGGAAATTCAGTAACTTAACAGGCCGATGACTTTATCTAAATTTACTTTTGTTCACCTTCATTCACATTGGCTACGTTTAAAAATCGAATCGTAATTCTGACAAGTCTATTGTTGACAAATATATGCACATTTTTCGACACAGCGAGTGACGTTTTCACTAGCGGAAGTGATGAGGATCTTAGATATAAGAATCGAAGATCCTACGGTGGTCAGCGTGGGCGTCTTTTCGATTACTTTCTGTTGCCGTCATGTGCCATTATTTGGTGGTCGCGGATGTGTGCTGTCTATCATTCTATGGTCTTTTGTGATAGATTACAGTTCAATCCGTGACCTTCAGCGACTGCTACCTAGGGTCATATGCTATTTCGTCAGTTCATTCTCACATGAATAGATCATTCGTGGAGCTGCAGAGAAATACGAGATGCGAACAAAGTGCTGTGAACCACGCCAAAGAACGAGGACCATTCTCGACACCAACTCCCCAACAGTGCCTACATAAGTATATGACGATGAATAGCGCGTAGTGACCTCATATCTGAGTTTTCCGTAAGAACATCTTTTCACCAGTGTATGGACCAGCATTTAGGTAAAACTTAGGAGGCGTTCTAACCAATAAATAGTCATAAAATTGCAGGCCATACTGGTCTCTAGAGACCCAACCATAGGTTGCTTTCCATCCATTTACGAGGCCAATGTAAAACCGAGCTCGTTTCAGAGTAGCATCTTCTGAAAGCATTCCCCGTTTTGTACTTGGTGAAAGCGGGAGGAGGAAATTTATCGTTAAGGGACAATACACGTCCGAGGTGAAAGAAGTGGTCCAAAAGTGTGCTGAAGTCAAACCTAGTTTCAGATTGTCAAGTACGACTAAATGGTTGCCTTTTCGATTGAAATATGTACATATGCTGGAAACCTTGTCCAAATGAAAGTAAGTTATCACGAGAACCGAGGTAATGACATATTGCAGACCACAAGAATGAACGCACCCATCCGTATTTGAGGAGCACAAGCCCTTGGAGTGGTGATACTACTGAAAGGTAAATTATGGAGATCAAACAATCGTTAGCGTCAGGAGGCAAATTCACCAAAACACCCTAGTCAGGACATTGGTGACGGTTGATGAAATCAGTCATCATTGCAAACCAGTCAGGCCCTCGGTGACGGCTGACGAAATCAGACATCAACAAAGCACTGAGGAGCACGTCGGACCAACTAGCAGGAGACGTGAAAGTAAGCGTGAGTGTCGCGCCAGGACGATACGTGCAAGTGAGCATGAGTGTCGCGCCAGGACGATACGTGCAAGTGAGCGTGGGTGTCGCGCCAGGAGGATACATGCAAGTGAACGTGGGTGTCGCGACAGGAGGATACGTGCAAGTGAGCGTGGGTGTCGCGCCAGGAGGATACATGCAAGTGAACGT